>MNAD01001602.1:0-150020 GCA_001895945.1 Trametes pubescens
CCCCCTCTTTAACTCTGGGTCCTGCGCACAAAAACTCCCCGCCCTGATGCCTTTTCTCTGCTGGCAACCACAACTCCTCTTCCTTATCGCTTCTGCGCTCGGGGTCCACTGTATCTCCAAAATTGTAGATGACGCCGACTCCAGCATCATATACTCTCCCGCAGCCAAATGGACCCAAGGAGCAACGTGCGGCGCTAGCTGTGCCATCCAACCCGACGCGTCCTTGACACACGATGAGACATGGCACTACGCGACGTACGATCCAATGGAAGACACCGTCGTCCCCTCGATCACATTCAATTTCAGGGGCACTGGCGTCACCGTCCACAACATCCTGCCCCCATTTGTCCCAACGGCTCCCTCCAGCAATGTCGAACTCGCCTTCGTCATCGACGGCGAGGCTCAACCGAACTTCTCGTACACACCCCAGAGCGCTGATACCACCTTCGTGTACGACCAGGTCGTGATGAGCGTTGGAAACCTCTTGTTCCAAGAACACACGCTCATTATTCGGATGCAACCCAACCAGGCCTCTGTCGTGCTCTTTGACTATCTCGAGCTCACACTCCCCGAACAGGGAGGGTCGGCTGATATGTCTCGCCAATCGTCCACCTCCACGTCCTCCACCACCGCAGCCTTCACCACCATCGTGACGGTTACCTCCACGCAACGTAACCCTGGGCTCGTCACTACGCTCACGATCACATCCTCACTCACGCTCTCGGCGTCTCAGACGTCCACGGTACTATCACTTCCGCAATCCTCCACTCTCGCAGTGTCTTCGTCGGATGGTATGCATGCCACTTCCAATCTCCAGCTTTCTCAGGGCACATCGAGCACGGTGACGGCGAGCGCAACAGTGCCCGGAGCATTAGATAGTGCCACAATCTCAACACAAAGCCCGTCCCAGTCCCAATCCGCGACACCCGTGAACAGCACGGTCAGGAGCGCCACGATTGGGGCTGCGGCCGGAGGTGGCGCCCTCCTCATCATAATTATCCTGTGCGCGACGCTCTGCGTTCTCCGCGCGAGGCGTAACCGACAACGTCGCGGGATTCTAGGGAGGGAAGCGCTGCCGCAGGACTGTACGGAGGCTACCAACGGCGGTGATAAACCAGGCGAACAAACCCACGAACAACTTGACCACGGCCCAACTCTCATCCATCACTCCCCGTTCCCTGGGTTCCCTAACGGTGACCCCTTCGTCGACGGCAACGAGCACCTCGGCCTTCTCGCGCCAGGAATCGCATCTTCGGGGGATATTGCATCGTCCGGTGACGGAGCAGCTCCTGATTCGAACCTGTTGGCGGGGACCATGGTCGCTCCGGCACCTCGACCTTCTGTGCCACCACACGAGGCATCTTTGCACGTAAGTTCTATCAGTCGTACAAGATGCGCCTGCTCAATTATCGATATAGACTCCGAGTCAGCCCTCGACGTTCCTCAATGGCTGGGACTCAGACGAGAAGACCGCCGTGGAGAGCAGTGTCCCCTCTCTCCCCGCACCCGATGACCTTGAGTCCACTCCTGGAGCTCCGCAGGCGGGAAATGGCGCGCGGCGCATCGTCGAGCAGGCCAGGCCGCGACCTGAGGAGACCCTGGCGGAACAGCTGGCGGCGCTTCGCGAGGAAGTAGCGCAGATGCGGCGCCACCGAGAAGCGGCCATGTCGCCGCTCGAGGCACCCCCCCGGTATGGCGAACCATGAAACTGCGAACTTTCCAGCGACCTGGGACAAGCCTCGGCAACTTCGATGAAGATAGATGATCAAGTGTGGGCACGGCGACGGCCTCCCTTGGTGTTGCGCGCGGCTGGTTTGTTTTCTTTCGTCTTCGTCGCATCTTGGTGGACTGTGTTATGGTACAACATGTATGTGTTGAGCGCTTTCGACTTCTTCATGATAGGGACGGTCGTTGGGAGTGAGACTGCGATGTCCCACAGAGACACTTCCTTTTAGCATCTTAAATCTTCAAAGTCCTGCTTTACATCGAGTCGCGCGTCTGCAATCATGGCAACGGTGTGGTTGAGCATCACTGATGATGGCAAACTGTCACGGTGGGCGATGAGTTCTTCGAGGTAACGATCTGGGGCTTACTTCTTTCAGGACGCTTGTTTGCATCGAAGATAGAAACTGGTCAGAGAACGTGTGCTACCTCACGCGAGCGTGGAACGGCCGCGGCATGAGCGGCAGCTTCCTGCGGAAATGTTAGGTACAGGAACGTCTTCACACTTTGTCGTAGATCTTCGTGCCTCAAGGTAGCCTGAAGGCGGCATACTCATTGAGCGTGTTCAAGATGCGTTACAGGAAAGTTAACACGACTGAATACGAAATGCACGAAGCTAACATTAAAGATGGGCATAATAAGTAGACATCTCGTGCACAGACACGCCACTATGTCGTTGCCTATGACCGTACCGTCGTCGGAGCGGCTTCGGCCATGTCCGAAAGCCCACGACTCAAGGGCTGCTCACTGTTGCAGGCAAGAGTTGTCCGCTAGACAGGCAACAAGCTTAGCTTTCCAGTAGAAAGACAAAACGAAGGCACATACTGCTCGGCTGGATGAGGAAAAGGTCGGACTGCCCGGTGTGGGACGTCCCGTCAAGGATGGAGACGAACGTATCGGTGTCTGCCGTAATCCCACAACGTCAGGGTGAGTCGCACACACGGTGAAGAGTCGTGCACTTACTAGCCGGGAGATCGACGGTCCACAGGAAGCTGTTCCCCGAGGTGACCGTATGGTGCTCGGCGGTCCTGTCGTGCACGAAGCTGCAAACATCGTGTCAGACGGGGGACTGAGGAGCTGTAAGTGAAGTTCGATCACTTACGCCTGTAAATAAGAGTGGGCGTTGTCGATAGTGTGAGTAGGGACAGACAGTATCATTAGGGACTGTTCATACCAGGTCGAAAGGAGCTACGAGAAAAGGTTGTCAGTACTTTGGACACATATCATGACGCTTGTAACTCACGAGTACCACCGGTCCACGTCACAAGGGTGGTCTGGCATTGCACAGGGTTGGCCCTAGAACGACGTCAACGTACTACGCGGAACTGCTAGCAACAAGTCTACCTACGGTGTGGCGATGACGATAGGGTCCGCGGCAAGCACCGAGGCGGCCATGCCAGCGAGGACGAAGGAGACGGAGAAGCGCATCGTGTCAGAGAAGTCGTTGAATCGTAGAGATGGGGCTCGTGGATGATTTGAACTGAGGCGGGGGGCACCTTTTATATGTTGTCGCCGTGTTGGGTGGTGTTTTGCGTTCGCCAACGTTTGTACCCTCGGTGCTAAACGCCGCCGGAGAATGATACTTGGCGGTCCGAGGGAAAGCGGCCCCCCGAGGCCGGAAGAACCTGGATACATAGCCATGGCCGCTTTAGCCTTCGTCTGATCCTGCAGCTCCTCTCGGAGTGCACTGCAAGCTCATCGCTGCATGATCCCACTAGAATAAACAAGTAATTTTGCATGTGGCCCCACTGCTAATCTCGAACCAGGGCACCGGCGACCTCACTGGGTATGCAGCGCTCAAACGTACCCGAGTAGTTGAAACTTGACGATGCCGTCGGTCCCGACGCCGATCTTGGAGGCCATCACAAGAGAAGAGAGGACAGCGAGTTGTGCATCAGATTTCCAAGGAGACGCGCACAACGTGCCGCTGCGCACTGTCACTGCTTGTCGGCCATTGATCGCCAGTCGGTACTGATTCACTGCACTGCCTCAGTATAAGGGATACACGGAGTTGCTGGCCGTCTATCAAGCAGCGCAACTGCGAGCCCAGATGACGCCGAGGTGGGAGCTAGGCGATCATGTCGGTGCGCGGGTGGGGCGAGCTTTGCGGCGAAAGTTGTGCAGAGCGTTTGAAGGGATGATTGAGAAATGTCGCAGAGTTCCGAAAGACAGAATACCATTGAAAGAGGCAAGAGACATGCTGGGAAGAGGATGTGAGGGCATTGACATTTGCGAGCAGCCTGGGGAACGAAACGATACAGTTACAGTCCACGAAGGGAGAACATCACGAAGTTTACAGTCAACAGTCACTGTCCAGAGTCCTATTGCTCAACGAGAATATCGCCAGAAGTCGGTACTTGCTCCAATGTTGCTGCACATCCATGCGTCAGTCCGCCGCCTGCCGCCATCTAGAACATCAAACTCACATCCAAAATTCCCGTCCGCGCTCCACGCACGCTCTACAGCGTCGTGCAACAAGTCTGCAGCATTCGGCGGCACGAGCGACACGAAGCCCACGCGCGGCGGGTCCACAGACGGGTGCGTCAGGTTCCCGTAATAGAACACAATCATGTTGCTCTTCAGGAACGGGTCGCCGAGGACCCAGCTGAAGAGTGCGCCCGCGCTCGGGGCGTCCGTCCCGACCACGTTGTCCGCGACGCACTCCGACGCGTCTCCGGGTGAGACTTGGGCGACGAAGTCGCGCGGGTCGACGGGGAACATCTTCCCGCCGATCTGGAAGGCGAGCGTGTGCGTGGTGGAGCATGGGAGACGGGGAGGGGCGCTCGGGTCCGACGCGAATGCGGGGGACACCTGGGAGAGGATGGTGTTCACGACGTCGGAGGGTCCGCGGATGAGGGAGTTGCCCTAGCTCGCGTGCATCATGTCAGACTAGCACAGAATCAAGCATAAGAGACGGAGTGCTCACGCTGTCAATGAGAGTGGAGAGAGATGGAGTGCTGATACCGTCGGCTTGCTGACGGGTGTCGGGCAGTTTTTCCCCATCAAGGAACACGCCGTCAATTTCTACCTCCCAGCGACTGTCAAAGATGACTTTGATCAGTAGTGTTTCTGGTGTACAGGGCCGACACACGCACAGAGGATATACCTCGCTAGGAGCAAACGACGGCGGCGAGAGACCGCCTTCATCAGAGCTGTACAGCCGAACGGGTACCCAGG
This sequence comes from Trametes pubescens, assembly GCA_001895945.1. Classification (NCBI taxonomy): domain Eukaryota; kingdom Fungi; phylum Basidiomycota; class Agaricomycetes; order Polyporales; family Polyporaceae; genus Trametes; species Trametes pubescens. The sequence goes on from MNAD01001602.1 coordinate 4,900, forward strand.
TGATGCTGGAGTTGTCGACGCCTTCAGGAAGCCGACCGATGGTCAGTTGGCCTTTGCCTGAGACATCGATCGTATCCCGCTGAAGAGTTATCTGGCAAGAAAGTCAGCATGGACGCGAAATTGTAAGATTATGTCACTTATTACCGCGAACAGCGGCTCTTGAATGGCTCCTGACGTGACGAGGCGTGGTACGATGGGGCCGGCTTTGTCGATTTGTTCAACGAAGGCATCGATGTCGAAGGTCGCCCCGAGCTGCGAGATCTCGATGAGCGACCGGCAGTAATGAGTCCACGCTATGCGCACACTCACCTCCGCAATCAAAGCTGCAGACTGCACAAAGCTGATCACCAGGTCGGTCAGCAAGGCATCAAGGAACTAATTCAAGATGCGTACCCCTGAGCAGGGAAGCCAAGCCCCAGCACACCCGCCGCGCCGTTCGTGATAGCGTAGTTGTCGGTGTCGTCAACGGCGGCGAAGGTTTGGTTCTCCATCGTCAATCCAGCCAGCGTGACCGTGTCACGAACAACAAGTCCGCGTGCATACGATCCGGTCAGCGAGTCCCCATATCTCAGGTCGACAGTTGTGCGGCCTGTCTGGAGGTATTTCTCCTCTGGGATGTCGTACCGCGGAGCGCTTGACATATCGCATTCCTCGGTGTCGCATTCCGGAGTGATGACCCACAGGTCACTAGAGCCGGTATCTACAGATCGATTGTATATCAGAAACAGAGAGACAGGTAGGTATGCAATGCGCCACAATGGTGCCACGTACCGATGTTGAGAGGGGTAGTGGTGTCCCCGATCGTCACAGATACGGTGTAGAACCTAGCATACATGTGAGTACGTCGTAATCCTCAATATGTATCAACCACTTACACGTCGTCCCTGTCGCCAAGACCAATAGCCCCGTTAGGGATGGCGGCATCTTCATGATCTCTCTTCGCGAGTTTCAAGCGAGTGCGTTTAACGAAAGGAATGGTCTCAACAGCTGGCCTCGAGGACGCCCTATCGGTGAACGGAAGGCCAGTGGCGAGTGCGGGAAAGGCGACCAAGACGAGGGCCCACCAGCCAGCAGTAGGCATCGTAGAGGCGGCGAATCGTGCAGAACCTCCGTTGAGGGAGAATGGTCTTAACAGGATCCCGACAGAAGGTTGTGTCAGTATGAGGGTTTTTGGAATGATGCACGACAGACGTACGACAGAGCGTGCGCCACTACATGAGCAAGCACCGTGCTGCTGCACATTGCCTACTCCCATTGATCTCGACTCATTCTTGTGCACTTGAGGTGATGGCACCTTGGGATGGCTTTCGAGACCCTTTAATGGCACACGACGTGGCATGATCTTGCTACAAGCATCTATATTCAAAGCGAGCAGTCTCCGCTAAATGCTCGCTGAACGCTAAGAGGTGCAGACATGAGTACAAACGCTGCGCATCTCACATCAACGTCTCACAAAAATAGAATTCAAAGTAGACCGTCGCCCACAATAAATCATCCGGTACATGTGCATGCGGGTGAAGATGTCTTTGAAGGTTGGTACACTGTCTCCGGGGACGATCGAAGGTGACATACGTGAGAAAAACTTGAACCTAAGCCCCGAACACGGTCAGCCAGCGAACATCTCATGGATCATATTCACATACCTGCCGGAGCCGCATAGTCAGTTGCCGACGAGCCCGAGAGGACACAGTAAATAGTATGCGGACATTAAACTTAAGCAGCTGAACGACATTGGCTTATGTCAAACTGTCCATGTGTCCGGACGTGTTGATCGTTGTTGCTTGTACAACGACCGATGTATTCGGGCTGCAGCAATTGGGATGCTCCGCCGGTATGCGCAACAGGAGATTTTGCCCCGTCCATACTCACTCGGAACCTCCTGGCCTTCAGCGAAGATGATGGGGTAAAATAAAGCATGGCGTCTCAGAAGCGCCCGTACTCGAGCGATCAAAAAGCGCCCAATGCTCGTCGGCATATGCCGAACCGTCTGCAGGCAGCGGGCAGGCAGCAGCACCGCCCTGGCCGCCTCAGGCCTCAGGCCTCAGGCCTCAGGCCCTTTCTGTTCCCCCACTCACTCTTAGCTTGATCCTCCCACATCGCATGTCCGAAGTTCCCGCTGGTCGGTACCGTTATTTTCGTTTATGCCTCATCTTGTATGCTTACCGCAGTGCGCGCCTTTCTCCAGCATTCAATTACAGAGACTCAGCCACCGTCACCCGCGCCGGACTCATCCGACTATAACACCTCGTCTTCCTCTACTTCATGGAGTCCTGCCATGTTTGCATCGAGCTCTGCGAGGCCATCATGGACGCGCTCGTTGACCGGCCTCACGACTCACTGTCTCCGATCAAGTTTCTGGTGGCTGTGCGCGAGGAGCAACGTGCGCTGTGTGCGTGTGCGCTGACCTGTCGTGCATGGCGCATTCGGGCCCAGCGCCTCCTCTACACCTTTCCTTTCCTCCTCGATGAACGTGCCCTCGTTCTCTTCGCTTCAGCCATTCGGACCGGACCGACGCCACCTACCATGGACCTTGTGCTTGGGCGATTCTACACCGGGCGCGACTCCGCGTTCGTCCCCGAACGAATGAGCGAGCTCTTCATGCATACATTCTCAAATCTGCGATACTTGCGCTTTGCAAGTATAGACTTCGGCTACGGGCCTCCCCTCCGAATTCTCCGCATACGGCTGCCCTTCTTCACCAGTGTTTCTGTTCTGCAGCTATACTGCTGTACCTTCAGCTCGTTGAGGGCGATGCTGGACGTGGTGTGGGCCTGCCCGAATCTCACCTGTTTGACCATATATGCCCCTATGTTCACATCGAAGCCCCTTCCCGCTGCCGGTCGTTTGGGCTTATCTAAAACTTGTCAACACTTGCGGGCATGTCGAAAACTCACAAATCTCGCACTGACATCAGAGTATGGCTCGGAGGCAAGTCAAACCCCAATGATGCATGATTCGAGACTGCTTACACAGTGCGGGTCACGTACATAGGATGTCGGTGCGTTTGCGGGAAGCGTGTTTGGTTGTGCCGTTACGGAGTTGAACATCAGCATTGTCGGGGGCGGGGGTAAGTGGAACACCTGTCGTCATTCTAGTATGCCAACTGTATGATTTACACTTTGCCAGTCCTAGCGTTTTTGCCCGTATTCCTCACGGGCTCCTTTCCCGCCTTACGCTCGATTGAGGTCAGCTTTGATTACCATGTAACGGCTTTTGAAGGCGGAGAGATACAATCCTGCCTCCATACAATCGCCGGGAGCCGACTCGTACCCAGTATCCTCAAAACGATTCGCATTGAGGGACCCCACTCCTCGGGAAAGAACAACGACTGCTGCCGGATGGCTGTGGGCGCGGGCGAAGAGGTCGTTGTTCGTATGCAGCGGCTGCCGGACCTCTTGGCCGGATTGGAGCGACTTACTATATCTCTAGATTTGCGCTTGGAGGACAAAGAACAAGACCCACAGAAATGTGCTGCGTACATACACTCCGTTTTGCCCAGCATGCATAACGTTCTTCGAGTTGAGTATCTCCCAGACTGGGGTGAAGATTGGAAGTTGTGCGCGTTACCGACTCCGCAGTGATTCCGATGCTGATAGCCTGACTACATACCTCTCCCTTCCCATTACACATTTCGATCTACGTATTTCTTCTTCGTGTCCTCCCTTGATCAATTCAAAATTCGATGTACAACTTCGTAGTGGATCAGCCCATATATCATATACGTACCTTGGTCGATAGCGCACCCTATGTATACTCCCATTCCGTCGTTACTCCAATTGTACCACCGACAGACTCGAGTCGCGGAGCGAAGGGCACATGGATGTATACTCACACGTCTCGGTGCGTTGATCGGCGTGACGGCAAAGCTCAAGAGCAGCATGAGTACATCCAACGAACGGCCGGACGAGCCTCGCACCACGGGCGGTGTTCCAGGTCGGCGGCACGACGTAAACGGATGCAGGACGTGCTGCGGTGCCCGTGGATATCCCGTTGCTAGAGCCCTCGATTGCGGTATGTAGTAACAGTGCAAATAAAATACGGAGCAGACTCGTCACAGCATGCGTAGAGAGCGTCAGACAACTGTAGTAACGATACAAGCAACACACCGACGTCCTACAACTCGCGAAGCACAGATCCGAAGATGACAGGGAACAGCGTATTCCATATGCTACTGCCGACGGCGTAGTTGAACGACATCTGCGCAGAATTCGGCTGCGCGGTGTCGGTCGCAGAGGCAGAGGGCGAGGTCGCCGTGGCTGACAGCGGGCCATGCGCGGTGCGCGTTGCCTTCGCAGCGCTTTCTGTCGCGTCCTCGAGGATAAGGCTGCTGGCCGTGGGTGCCGCATCTGATGTACCTACGAAGTCACGTCTCGGGATCAGTCTCAATCGACGAGCAAGAGAAGGTGCCGACTCACTCTCAAAGTTCCCACCCGCCTTCTGTGCATCGCCCACGGCGTCCTCCAGCAAGTCCGCCGCATCCGTCGGCACCAGCGACTTGAACCCCATCCGCGGCGGGTCCACCGACGGGTGCGTCAAGTTCCCATAATAGAACACGACCAGGTTGCTCTTCAGGAACGGATCGCCCAAGTTCCAGCTGAACAGCGAGCCGGAGCGCGGCGCGTCCGTCGCGACGATGTTGCCCGCCGCGCACGCCGCCTGCCCGCTCGCGCTCGAGCCGGACGCCTGCGAGACGAAGTCGCGCGGGTCGACGGGGAAGCGCACGCCGCCGATCTGGAACGCGAGCGCGTGCACGTCGGTGCAGGGGAAGACGGGCTGCGCGGACGTGTCCGCGGCGAACGCGGGCGAGACGGTGGAGAGGATGGTGTTGACGACGTCGTTCGGGCCGCGCAGGATTGAGTTGCCCTGGGGAGCGTGAATGAGAGTGCAAAGGCGAAGGGGTGGGTACGTACGGTGTCGATGAGTGCGGAGAGGGAGGGGTTTGGGATGCCGACTGCATCTTGCGTGGAGACCGGGAGGAGTTTGTCGTCGAGGTATACACCGTCGAGCTCAACCTCCCAGCGACTTTGAACGGCGTCAGAGACTTGTGCACGCGAGATAGGTCTCATACTCACAGAGGATACACTTCGTTTGGTGCGAAGGATGGAGGTGAGAGCCCACCCACGCTGGCGTCGTACAAGCGAACGGGGACCCAAGTCAGGCTCGAGTTGTCGACGCCCTCTGGAAGCTGACCGATGGTGATCTGGCCTTGCCCCGAGACGTCGATGGTATCGCGCTGCAGTGTGATCTGCTCGTGCGAGTTCAACAACATGTTAAATCTCGGTGTGCATATCCATGACATACCGAAAACAGTGGCTCATCAATCACATCGGACAAGATGAGACGCGAGACCACAGGCCCTGAACTGGCGGTTTGTTCAACGAAGGCGTCAATGCTAGAGTTCGCAAGCTACGCAAATGGGAATCAGCGCTGTCATCACTGTGACGCGAGAGGCTCGCCCTACCTCTGCATTGATGACCGCTGCCTGTACGAAACTGAGCACGGTGTATCAGTACAAAATGCAGCACGTCGCGCAAAAACGCTACCTTTGGGAAAAGAAACCAAGCCCGAGTATGCCCGATCCTCCACTCGCCACAGCAGAGTTATCCGTGTCATTAACCGCCGCCAGAGGTTGCTTCTCCATAACCAGTCCTGCGAGCGTAACAGTATCGCGCCCAACCGGGCCGCTTGCGTGCGTGCCCGTCACGGAGTCCCCAAATATGAGGTCGACGTCGCCGCCGCTTGGCTGGAAGGTCTTCGAGTCGTCATATGGCGGCCCCGCATTCGACTGTGTGCACTGCGACGTTTGGCACGCGGAGGTCCGGATCCACAGATCTGCCGACCCGGTGTCTGTTGACGTTGAGAGTGCGCAAATGGCGTTCAGCCGCGACGCGTTCCTGGACCAGCGTCTGCTGATCACGCATATGGCGGCACTTACCGAGGTTGACGGGCGCGGTGGTGCCGCCGACGGTTACCGCAACGCTGTAGAAACTGCCATCGCGGTGAGCTCACGACCTCCGCTCCGGCGCAGTCGCAGCACGGACTCGGAGAAGTGATACTCACAGGTCCTGCGAGTCGCCGAGCCCTACGGCCCCACCCACCACGTCCCCGCTCCCGTCTCTTACTGCTACCCGACGCGAGTGCTTGATGAATGGGAGGGTCACTCCGCCTTTTCTTGAGGGTGTCCGGGATGGCAGCACGGAGGCGGAGACGAGCGCAGACCAGACAAGAAGGTACAGCGCGTACCAGTATTTTGCGTGCATCATGACTTGAACCGAATGATGGCGGCACCGTAAGAACGAACGAGACAGTGAACGAGAAGCACGAAAAGACAGGCTTGAAGAGGCTTGAAGATGGCAAGCGTAGGCCGACAGTAGGTCAGAGCAGCCTCCTCTGAACCTATGGGGACTCGGAGCAGGAGGTCAGAGAATGAGGGCCGAGATCGTCTGCCAACGTATATGTACTATCCCAGATCGACCCTGGCTTCACCCTGAGAAGACAAGGCCGTACCGCCAACGTCCGGTAACCTTCATCAGCCTCGGCCCTTCCGGCGCATAAAGATGGTTCTTTCCCGATGGACGCCTGTGAATGCATCACCGTGCGTTCGCGCCGCCGGTCGGTTTGTTCTGGAATTTGAATGCACGCCGCCTTGAAGTCCAAGGTACGCGCCGTTTGGAGTCGCAAGTGACCGCTCGCCCCTGCCCCTCCCTGCCCGCCCCAAGGGGCACACCGTAGTCACCGGAACCAGTGTGCGAGAGAGGCACACTGACGTACTGCGTCAGACATGCGGCGTGCTTCTGCGCTTCCCCCGAGCCTCATGCGCCGCAACTGAGCAATTGCGAAGCTGCGAGGCTGGAGTATTGTTGCGGACGGTGGGAAAGTCGAGGGTCATCGTGATCAACTTCTTGACATCAGAGGCATCGAGAAAGCTGTTTAGGGCACGAAGTTCCTAAGTCTTCCTGATTTCGCTCAGTATGGGGTGTTGCAGCGTTGAGCGTGAGGGTGCCTACCGTTGTGTCAATGCGGTGGGAGAGAGGAGGACGCGGAGGAAGGACGAGCGGAAAGCTCTTCAGCCGGCGCTACGAACGCCTCCGTTGGGCGCTCATATCGTGCCAGCGCTACTCACTGCTACCACGACTCTGACCACGACTCCGCAACGAATTCGAACTCGCGTGTGCGGGATTCTGCTACACCCCTTCACCCGAGACCAGCTGAGGATCTTGATTCTTTAGCAAGGTGACATCTTGGTTTTGAGGCCGGGTTAAGATCTAACGCCGTCCCTGCTGTAGAGCATCCGCCGGTCATGACTAGGCGCGATCGAGTCTCAGAGCCCTCGCGACTCAAAGCATAGCCCGCTGAGGACCTCCTGTTTCTGCGTTGCGCTCACCTTTGTGGGCGCATGCGATAACGTTGGGATGATATGCAGACGGAGGGGCAATGGACGCCGCCGCGGCTGCATCAACACGCCACGCCCATTCCTGTCCTGATAGTAGTAGAGCGCTGTAGGTCATATCACGCCGCGCCGCTGTCCCTGCGGACAGCTCAGCGCAGCTTTTACACGTATATCCAGCAGCATGGAATCTTACTCATGACTGCTCACATCTTGTGCCTCAAACGAACTGGAGGATGTCTAGCTGGCGTCAACATGTCCTGCCGCCCCAAGGGGAATGGTCTGTGGATGATATGCCGGACCAATCTGGGAAAGTGTTCTTCATCACTGGGGGAAATACGGGACTTGGTAAGCCATTGAGGTGTCGAGCCACGAAGCCACGACTGATAACAATCCCTCCCCGACTGTCCAGGTTTCGCGACCGCCACGGTTGGTTATACTCACTCGTACGTCCTACGCACCGCTCATATCCAGAATATCCAGGCGCTGCTGAGACGGAACGCAAAGGTTTATATTACCAGCCGAGACCAAGAGCGCGGCCAACAAGCCCTCGAACGACTTCGGAGGATATCAGAAACAATCCATGTCCTACCGCTGGAATTGTCCGACTTACATTCCGTTCGCAGAGCAGCGCTCGAGTTCATGCGGTATGCTCCCGCTTCTCTGAATCATCAAACAACATAACTCATAGTATGCTCAATGAGTAGACGCGAGAAATACCTCCACGTCCTCATCAATAACGCGTACGTCCCTTCTTCCTACTACCGTCCACTTGTACTCATGCCCTGTCATGATTCCATTCGGGCAGTGGCGCGATGTGCACCCCAGCAACACTCCTGACACACCAGCGCTACGACCTCCAATTCGGCGTGAACGTGCTTGGGCACTTCTACCTCACCCAGCTCCTCCTCCCCGTTCTCCTGACCACCGCAAGTGTCCTCGCGCGCACCCTCGACAAAGTGCGCGTCATCCACTATACTTGCACGCTTCCGCCAGCTAGTCGAGTTGACTATACAACACTCATGGACGGGCCTGTGCGGCGGAAACGGACGCCCGGGGAGCTGTATCGGCAATCTAAACTGGTCAGGCTGCAATAATTCGCGTTGCGCTGTGGCCAGTTGCTGATAGCGTCGAGCTAGGGAGACTTGCTGCTCGCGGTGGAGTTGGCTGATCAATACGCCGACCAAGGTATCGTGTCCATCGCGGTAAACCCAGGTACATAGGAGCTGCAAAGGTTATGCAGTACAAGTCATGGATGAACAACAATGCATTCTAGGAAACACACTCACCGAGCTAACGAGACATACGAAAGGTGTCGGAACCGCCATCTGGGTACGTGACGCCCGCGTTTCAAATCCAAAAGATACTGATTTATTGACAAGCAGAACATGCTCTCACACGATGTCTCGAAGGGCATCATCGCCCCGCTCTTCGCAGCAACCGCTCCCATAGCCCTGAACATGAACGGCAAGGTAGGCGCTCGAACTAGTAAACTTAATCGCTCGCTCATAGATACTCCAGCTTATTGGTCCTCGCGCGCGAGTGCAGGATATTCCTGCATGCTTGATGGAGCGCTGCGCTGGGGAGATACTGTGGGACTGGCTGGCTGCCCAGACAGAATGCTTCGAGATCGTCAACGGTATCGGTCCCATACGTGTAGCAAACGAGGCGGTTCCGCTCGGTCCAGGATGGCGTGTATTCGCGGATGATGATAGGGGAGGGAAACAGTGATACTAGAGAGACGGATGGGTGGCTATTATATCATGTACCTGATGTATCTTGAGGTCGAGCTAATAGCAATATGCACTTGTGTTCCACGTTCTGCGCACACCAGTCCTAGAACTGTCGAGACAAATACATACAATACAGCAAACATACAAATTGCAACTTAACGCTCCCTTGTAGAACGCGTTACGAAAGCCCGCTCGTAAGACCACAGCTCCTCGGAACATTGATCGCTCAGACATCGAAACCGCCTGTAGAGAGCGACGGCGGGAGCGCATTCGTGCCGTTCCCACACGACACCTCAATGTCGTCCGTGAGCGTGAGCTCGACGGTGGCGCCCCGCTGGAAGACGTCCCACTCGAGGAAACAATTCGACTTCGCGGGCTTCCCGTCAATCGTGACGTTCTGTCCAAGTACGATCGTCAGCTGTGATTGTCGAACTTGAAGATAGGTGAACGTGGACTTGCCTGCACAAAGACGGTGCCCCCGGTGCCATCTCCGGGGTTGCCGACGAAGTTCTTTGTGATGATTGTAGTGGTAGAGTTGAAAGCGGGGTTGAAGAAGGAGATTTGGGGGAAGAATGGCGAGGAGAGAAGATATTGCTTCGTCGCAGGTATGGGGTAGAGCCCCGCGAGGAAGAACGCGACGTAGCTCGCCATCGCGCCCGAGTCTGATATGTCACACTAAACACGATGCCTAATAGCAAGGGTAGGAAGACGTGACATACCATCGTTACCAGGGAGCCCGTTCGTTGCAGTGCTGAAGTGCTGCGCAAGCACCTGCCGCGAGCGCTGCGTGCTGTGACCGGGCTTGTTTGCGTAGTGGTACATGAACGGGATCTGCTGGGAGGGTTCGTCCGTCGAATCGAAAAAGTTCTGCAAGCACGATATTCAGTGATGCTTCCCTCGTGTGTCGGAGTCACGGTGTGGGCGTACCTGGTCAAAGATGAAGTCCAGACGAGCGACGAACTTCTCCGGACCGCCTTGTAGCTCGATGAGTTTCGCATTGTCTTGCGGCACGAATTGCGAGTACTGTAAACATATGTCAAGGACCGCATCTATGTATACGTCAAGCGCGGTACGTACGACAATTGGAGATGACTCGTAGAACCCATCGAAGTTCTGGTTAAACAGGAAGCAGGTCGAGCCGGTGGGGTCGTTCGGGCTGCAGTGACGCGGGTCCGTGAAGCCAAAGCTCCCGTTCACAAAGCGCGGCTGCGTTGTCGAAGGAGTTAGTAAAAATATGGTCCTATGCAATCGACAGCAGTGGTTCGCCGTACCTGCACCATGCCGACAATCGAGACGTTCCCGGGTACAGAGACGTTGGCGTTCCAGACGTTGACGAAGTTTCCCGCGCGTTTCGCATACTGTAACAAGGATTTATGAGCAAGGACTTCTGGTTCGTATACAAAGTACTGACCTTCTCCCCGTCGGCTGTCTTATTCAACGCCTTTGCGACCTGGGAGATCGCGAAGTCGCCAAACGCATACTACGATGCCATCGTCAGAAGCTTGTTCTCCGCATTTCAGCCACCGTATCATCGTACCTCGAGCGCCCTCGACACTTGCTTCGTGTTCGCTCCACCAGCTTCTACCAGGTCCTGTGGGATATACCCGAACTGCTTCCACGCGTTGATTTGACGTCCCTGTAAGTTCCAGTTCGGGGGCTGATCCTCCGCGTCGGCGAGCAGAGCGTTGTACAAGGCATCGGCGGGGACTTGAAGAGACGCTGCCTGGTCAGCAAATCTAAGTGTAAAGATTAGTGGGAGTTCCGGTTTGAGGGCTGCAGCCGGCTAGGCTTACTTGACGAAGAACTCCCCAAGAATCGGATCGCCATCTACAGCCAGTGAGAAGTATGTGAGGATATCGAGACAGGAGCTTGCTTACCACTGCCTCCCTGCATCCACTGCTTTGCGGTGGCGCCGCGGCACTCCGGGAGCCAGCCTGTGCGCGACATGACTACTTAGTACCACTTGATGCCGAAGTTCAGGTGATATACACACCCTCATGCTGCTGAATGTTGATCATGCCCCGCACAATGCGTGCGAAGTTCTCGGGATCGTGCAGAGACATGAGCGGATACAGCGTGCGGAACGTATCCCACTGTATGAGCCAAGCGCGTCTCATCAGCAGGGCCCACGCATGTTATATAACTGTGCCCGCTTACGTTGCAGTAGAATGAATCGTAGTACGGCTCGTCAGACTGCCACAACGGATTTTCGCCCGTGTCTACTCAGAGGATTAGCTGTTGCGTATTGCCTTATATACGACGCGCAAGGAGAGCACTCACAGTCTGCAGGTGAGATATGTGTGCGGTACAAGGACGAGTAGAATAGCTCGACCGTGTCGTCGTCCACTCCCTGCGTCTCGACCTGGACACGACCCAGGAGTTCGTTCCACTCTGCGCGTACGGCCGCGCGCGTTCCTTCAAAGTCGAATGAAGGGATCTCGGACTCTGCGTTCTGGCATGCCTGGTCCGTTGAGATGAAGGACATGCCTACGCGCGCAAATATCGTGGTCGGACCTGGCAAAAGTGTGAATCGGAAAATCGACCAATATGAGCTTGGGCAGGAAACTCACCATCCCCATTTGTCTTGAAACCTACAAGGGCGCCGAGTTCGCTTCGGTAACCTGCGTTCAATGCACTTTAGTCTATGTCCTTTATTGGACAACGGTATGCGCACCTGTGTATTCCTGAATGCCATCGACCAGTCCTCGGATGGGAGAGTTGCCCAAGTACGTGCCAAATTCGACTGGGCTTCCCTATGAACCACGAACACATCAAATCGCGCTCTTTCGTGACAAGGAGAGATGACGCACCAGGTCAAAGCCCACACCCTTGAAGTCCACGCACTGGAAAGCTCGATACGTCCCGGGCCCAAAGCTTGCGGCAAAAGTCGAGCCAGCTATACGACGTACCAAGTTCAGCACCGCGCTTTGTGCGCAGAGTAGCTCTTAGTGTGCTTACCTGTTACACGACCAGTGTCCTGGTCGATATGCACGATGGGATTCGAGTTACTCTGCTGGCCGTCGTTTGTGACGTCTACCACCATCCGTGGGATGGCTGTGCCGGCCGGAAAGGTGTAGCTAAGATATAGACTGAGCTCTGTCTGTTTACCCGAGAGTATTTCCAGAGGAAGACTGACCGGTGTAGGGCCGCGCGGCGCGTTGCAGTGAGCTCGATGCGGACGTCAGTGGTCTACGTTTATCATGAGTGCATGTTCACAAGTAAGTGAAAAGTACCGACCAGATTGGACGCGAAGTACCCAGGCTCCGCAACGTCGTCTGGCGAGCCTGCAGATAATGTTTACGTCGCACTGGCTCGAAGTCGAGGAGGGCACGCACCATCCGCGAGCGTCTTACGCAGCCGCTTGCGCGAGTTGATGTCGCAATTGCAGGTTTCGAGTACATTGCCGTCTCCGCAATGACCTGATGCAAACGGGAATAATTTGAAGATTGAGAGGGGGACGGACTGCGGCAGTGAAGTCAGGCGTAGTTGGCATACGATGGGCTCTGACGTCACTCACTCCTCCGGTACCGTCGTCGTGAAGCTGGGACACTCCTGTCACCGAAAAGGATGGGTTGGAGTCGTAGCCTGCGTGCTATAGGATGTGTTCATAACGGTAAATTACTGAGCAAGAGTGTCTTTACGTACGTTATCTGGAGAGTCCGTGTCGATCCCGACTTTCACCATCCCGTGCGGTAGCGTGACACCTAAGAGCACGAGTATCGCAGCTAGTAGAACAGCTGCGGCGCTCAAAGTATAGCACATACCTGGGAAAGCGTGTCCAGAACTAGTCGTGCCTATGAACAGGTTGACATGGCTTGCAGGGTCTGTAATCGGCACGTCTGCCCTTTTCCCCGTCCGTGCATCGACACCAGGCCGCGATACAGCTACAGCAGGGCTAGCGAGCCAAGCAAGACCCACAAGGGCAGCAAGAGATGTGAGAGAGCGTGCCATAGGAGGTTACTTCTCTGAACCGTTGTCCATCCGGAGAGCGACGGCGCGGTCTTATATACACATCGTTCGCGCTACGCGGAGGATATTCACGCCGAAAGGTCACGTAGGAGGTCGAGGTGAGGCCAGCACGGAGACCGAAGGGATGCAACTGGGTGGTCCGCCTGCCGGCGGCGCATATGGTCGGGGAACCCATGATCGCGTCTTCGCCGCTGGGCGCAACGTCATCCGCCCACTTCGAGCCTTTCTCGTGCAGATGGAAGCGGTCGCAGAAGGGCGGCCACGGCGGCTGCAGTGAGCACGACACATCGAGAATGCCGATGGATTCAGCGAATGCGCCCGAGCGCGGACGTCGGCCCACCCGGTAACGGTGACTTCTGCTGGGCGGCTCGATGTCATTGTTGGGTAGGCGTCCCGTGAGCATGTTGCAGCCGTGTGTCCGTGCGCTTGTATGGGGGTTATTGGGCAGAAGCGGAAGGTGAGAAGTCGAGAAGCCGCGTGGCCATGCGCTGTGTTTCGTCACTCGACTGTACGGGCGTCCCGCCTGATGCCTGCTCGTGACTGCGAAAATGTAGCATTGTCGACTCCTGAACAAGATTAGAGTGTCAATCGCCCATCCTAGACGAAACATATGTCTGAGGAACTGTCCAGTGATACAATGGGCCTCAAGCTCAGGCATTTGGCGTACCTAGCAGGATCTCAGCAAGGAGCTGCTGCCGTCGGCAGAAGAGAGCTTGTTGGCCTCATGAGCACCGTCTTAAGATGTCTGAAGATCAAACAGGGAAGTCGTCGAGTGCGGCTCTGATGGAATGCCTATGAGAAAAGCCGAGACGATCAGCAATCAAGTCTAGCACGTAAATGCAGATACATACCGTAATAGAAGCCCAGAGGAGGCCATTTCGAGCAAGTGCCCGCAATGTAGAGGCTACGCAAAAAGCACATCGACGATTCCGAGAGGATCACTGGCTCATGTTCATGGCATGTGGCAGTTCGTATACACCGGCGCCAAAGGACGTAACAAGGAGCTAGGGACCACCCTTGACATAGTAGTCAATGGAAAAATGAGTAGGAAGGCGATGATGACGCAGTCCGAGATGATGACGTAGTATAATCACACAAACGCCGAGACCCTCCGTTGGTGAGTCGAGATGCAAAGTGCATAAGTACGGTGGGAGCATTCAGCAAGGAGGTGAGTCGTAGTGGTTGCATAAGGGGCGCGGGCGCTCGCGGGCGGCGGCGGACGTCAGCCACAGCGGAGTCCGAATACCGGGACATTGATATCATGAGGGTCACTGGAGATCCTTGCTCTAACGAGCAAGGGATGTGCCTACCGCAAGTAAAAAGCCCCGCCGCCTCGTACGTGAAATGTCAATGTGGACTGACACAACGGTGGCATCGAATTCTGGCAGGAAAGACCATTTGAGCCTGAGGGGGGTCGAAGACTACGGCCGCATCTCGGCACACGCCAGGACATACGGTTCAATGTCACCAAGAAGGTGGACTTGCTGCGCGATGCGCACCTAATTCTGTGCGTTCTTCTGCCACCATCTCACCATCTGTCATGATTATGCTATCTACTTAATGGTATCGAACACGCCGCTCTGGCACCCACCGACTCCGGTATCGGCATAGTGGCGATGGCGTGATCGCAAGTACTGTCCGTCGTGAGATATCGCCGGCGACATACCATGACTCACTTTTCTAACACCAGCGATTCAAGTCAGAAGATAGGCCGAACGCTTTGCACAACGCAAAACATAACTGACATTGCGACGACTTCGTTGCCGTTATCCAGGATGGGTGAACTCAATAACAATTGGTGCGTGGATTTGCGCCTACGATTCCGCGCCAAGGAATGGGAACAAGATTCGCGCCTTGACTCCTACTTTTCCAAGGATGCTGTCTTCAAGTTCTACATGGATCTGCCACCGAAGGTATGGAGCTCAGTTACAGGGTGCCGTATTTCTCTGCCTTGACTGCCGCATACGGGGGCGTAAGACGCCTGGCCGTCAAAGAAACCATATCCCAAGGCAGTATATCAAGCCCTGTCCTCTTTTACCCTTCACCATAGGCTCGTACAACCCTGGTCCCGGTATGCGTCGCCCTCACCCCCCTTATCACAGACCT
The DNA here is from genome assembly GCA_001895945.1 of Trametes pubescens. Classification (NCBI taxonomy): domain Eukaryota; kingdom Fungi; phylum Basidiomycota; class Agaricomycetes; order Polyporales; family Polyporaceae; genus Trametes; species Trametes pubescens. The sequence goes on from MNAD01001602.1 coordinate 20,095, forward strand.
ACCTCCTCACACCCCTGCTCTATAGGGTATTCTATCAACGGTCGTGCGCAACGGCATCTGCTAATACTAACAACTGTATTCAAAGTGGGTGCTTTCTTTCCCCCGCTCGGGGAGTATCTGACATCGCTTTAGCTAGGCGAACCGTATCTGGTCGTTCAAGCTCGCACCTAGTATCATAGCGCTACAACACGGTCGGTGGTGTGTCCCTCTCTTACTTCTTCACGCCAATGCTCGCGCTCAGATTCCCATTGTAGAGATGCGGCTGATAGCTGTCGACGACTTCCCAAGGCTGCGATTCCGCGAGGTAGCGGAACCACAAGGCGCTTGCTACGCCATACTCTCTCACGTGTGGAACAAGGGAGGCGAGGATCAGGAGCCCACATTCAGCAACCTTTCCTCGATCATCGCACATTCTCAAGTTCTACCTGACCATGGCATGTACGCCAAGCTCTATCGCTTTTGCGAGACAGCCCATGCGGATGGCTATCAGCTCGTGTGGGCAGACATGTGCTGTATCGACAACGGGAGCAGTGCGGAGGTCTCAGAAGCCATCACCTCCATGTTCTACTGGTACGGCTGTGCAGCGGTTTGCTACGCGTATCTCAAGGACGTCTCTTCCTCCTTGAACCCCTCATTCTCCCTCGCAACCCACTTTCTCTCCAGCGAGTGGTTTCGTCGAGGATGGACCTTGCAGGAGCTCATTGCGCCTCGAATCCTCATCTTCCTCGATAGCGACTGGAGATCCTTCGGCACTAAAGGCACACTCGCCAACTATGTCATGTACATCACCCACATCCCTCCCGACATGCTCACCCACCAGAAAAGCATACACACAGCTAGTGTAGCGCAGCGGATGTCGTGGGCCGCCAACCGGAGAACAACGCGACCTGAGGATCAGGCGTACTCTCTCATGGGTATCTTCGGAGTCCACATTCCTGTCATGTACGGCGAAGGGTCGTACGCTTTCCATCGTCTGCAGGAGGAGATTCTGAGATGCATCCCGGACGAGAGTCTTCTGGCCTGGGGAGAACCCTGCGACGACCTATCCCTCCTGGACCTCGAAATGCGCCTGGGCTCTCCACTGTCTCCCACATCTGCCGACGATGCATCTGCCGTCCATGACCAGTTACTACGTTTTGCTGTTGAGGCAGACAACTATCTTCTGGCCACGTCGCCGGACGACTTCAACCGAGGCGGCTCTCGTAGTCTTCTCATACACTCTGCGGAGCACCTGTCCTCGATGCCACCCAAACCTTTCCCATACCAGATGGTGCCGTGCAAGACCCTCCACATGCAAAATGTCCAACCCATTCCGCTGTATTCCGTCCAATCCCCGGTCACAGAGGGCACGCCCACTCCCATTGTCGCGTGTCTTGTTTTACTTGAATGTAGGACTGCCACTGGGCGGGACATCGCTCTCTTGTTCTCTGTTCGGCTTACATCCGAGTCGCTGACCGATGGACCGCCCCTGTATTACCTGGGCCCGTGGAATATGCCGGCTTCGGATCTCTCAAACAGCCAAGGTCCCTCTGACATTCGCATCGTGACGATGAAGCCTGAAGATACCTCTCGAGCTGTCAGCTACTACAGGATGATGGCGACGGATATCAATGGACCCGCTAGTGCGCCGTACCCCGTAACGGAACCCTCGTTCACCAAAGCCATTCGACGACCCTTCCCTCAAAATGCCCGTCGTTTTCACATCAAGCTACCCAAATGGTGCCCGCGGATACTGGCAGACAACCAATACGCCTTGGTCAAGATGGACGACGCCGAGCCCCTTACCTATAGGCTGAGTCTTCCTCTTGGTTATGAAACATGCCCCCACAATCTATGCCCCCACGCGCTCGCTCAAAGAACATGTGCGAAATCCTCCGGAATCCTTCTGATCTCCTTTTCCAACTACGAATATACCTCGACTTCCGACCCCAAAGCAGGTTTCCACGTGTGGGGGGACGTTAGCGTCCATACGTCTCCCAACCAACCCTCGAATGCAGCGGGGATCATGTTCGGCGCAACGCGCCTTCGCGAGGATGAGGAAGAGTACATAACGTCATGGCCGCTGAGTCGCGATGGCGCCGCTTTCCAGGCCTTCTCCTTTCAGCTCCGGAGGATGCAAGATGATTCCCCCACGACCTGTACTGGCCAGGACCCCACGCGCGCACCAACGGACAGCGTTCGGGACATACAAGTCACGCTGACTTTGAATCCGGTGTGGCGAGAGCAGGGAGAGAGGCATTCCGAGTCGGAGGACCTCGACACCTTCATCCTATCCGTCGACATTTGCAAGCATGCACAGACTCACGCAACACCGACATCATCCCCTACGCGCGGCGCCGATACAAATCTCAGTATACTTATCCCCACTTCCACATCCATGCTTCCAGCCGACCCGGGAAGACGAAGCCCACTAACGAGGAGGAACTCGGTCGCAAACATCTCGCGCGCGGCCTCCGCGGCTGGTGACGTGAGTCTCCTTGCTCCGGATGCCGGACAGCGGCGCCCAAGAGCAGTCAGCCTTTCAAGAGAGCTCTCTGCAGCGCCGTATCCCTTCAGGTCGCCAGCGGTCCCCATCATTCAAGTCACTCCTACACCTTCCATTACACGAAACAACACGCCGGCCCCTCCGACCGCCCCTCCGCCTTCGCCTCTGGCTATCCGGATTTCTCCTGCCCACTTATCCCCCGACGACGTCCCTATTCCCATCATTAAATCCCATTCAGCTCCAATGCCTACCTTGGCAGACAGTCCTTCCCTTTCATCCCCCCCTTCGCCATCTGCTGAAATCCACGACGGTGCCGTAGGCGAGGTAGAAGGGGCGCGGAGCGGTTCGTCTACGCCAAATGAGCCCGAGAACCACACAGGGACGCAGAGTCTACACCGAGCGCGCGAGACTCGGACACACTGGCATGAGCGTACGAAGCATTCCAGAGCGCAGCCACCACCGAGGGAACAGTGGGGGGTCAAGAAGGCGTTGAAGAGCGCTATCCAGCGTGTCATGAGCAGCTTGGGGCGCAGCCGTCAGCGGTAGAGCTAGTCTGGGGTCTGGGAGAGAGTGACGTAGGTAAGATACTGGTGTCTTCCATGGTCCCTGGCGCATTATACGTGAATGTGTTTGTACGATACTCATACGTCTCTGATAGGCCGCACACGAGCATTGAAAATTGAACCATATGTACTTTCCTCATCGACATCAATAGTGTAGCAGTGGCATTCGTTATGATGTTCGCGTAGGCGGTCGGAGCGTACGCTCGCAATACTAGCGTCGTGTTTACACCAAGTTTGAACACCAGCAGTCTGCCATCGGACAGTCCTTACTCCGCGACTGCGGTATACATCTTATGCAACAAACTGGTGGAAGTTCTATATGTACAAACAATAGAATACGCGGCCACAGGGCTCACCAACGCTGTCCTCGGTCGCGGCGGACGAGACTATTTCATGGTCAATGGCACCCCGCGGAATACTCAAAGCGTGTACCGGAAGTCGGGCGCACGGTCGCCCATGCGACGCAGCTCCTCCGGAGTGAAGCGCGTTATGCCCTTCTCAGTCGCATCGCGCACTAGCGCCTCGCGATGCGCGTTAATGCGCTTGTACGCGAGCACCGTGATGGGCACGGCGATGAACCCAATCCCGACGAACATGAGCTCGATGCCGTCTGTGTGCGGCGCGCGGTCCGTCAGTCCACATAGAACGGGGAAGGAAGAGAGCGTATACGGCTTACGTCCGAGGATGTAGCGCGGGGCATCTTGGGTGCGGTAGATGTTGCTCGCGATCGCGCCGCCAAAGTTCCCAATGCCGATGTGCAGCGCCATGCCCACGCCGCGCTTGTAGTGGCCCGCGAGGTTGTTCCCCAACCTGCAAAATGGTCATTAGCTCCGCCGTTAGCGTGGGGCGTGGGTGGAGAAGGGATGTACGCACCACGCGACGACACCGGGGAAGCCGGCGTACGAGCCCGCGACGATGAGGAAGGTGCCGAAGTACTTCGCGCCGATCGGCACGTCGCAGATGTTGATCACGAAGCCGACGAGGCAGAACGTGAGGCCGGCGAGCACGAATGGGTACCGTGTCTTTATGCGGTCCGACCAGACGGCCCAAATGAGCAAGGTGATAGCTGGCGGTGCAAGGCGCGGGAGGTTAACTGACTGCTATATGTAGGAGGCCATTAAGCACGTACTCGCAAACACGTAGGGCGGGACAGTGAGGAGCTGCGAGATGGCGGTGGTGAAGCCGAAGCTGTCGTCGAGAAGTCAGAAGCAACCCTAGTTGTCTAGTACTGATACATACCCATTGATAATGGACCTGTGGCATGTTTCTGTCAGCGAAGCCCTGCAATCGTGCACACAGAGTAACACTTACGGCAAGAACAACGAGATTCCGTACACTGCACACAGAGCACTCTTTTAGCAAATGTCCGTCAGCGATAGCAAACGACGCACGAGGGGCGATGATCGACATGTAGATCAAAATGTGCATGTACACCTGCCAGTCGGTGATCGTCTCCCAAATGTGGCGTATCTCGAAGTGCTCTTCCTCGCCGACAGACGAGTTGTCGTACTCTGCGCAGACAGAGGGATCAGCACACGTGTGCCATTCGGACGGTAACGAGAGACGCACTTTTGCGGTGGATCACGTACGCGCGCTCTTCGGGGGTGAGGAACGACGCGGTGTGCGGGAAGTCGACAAGAACTGCAGTCGGTCAATTGGTTCAGCATTGTGGTAGGCTGAAGAGTGAGTTATAATAGACGTACTAAAGAACGAGATAGCTCCAACGACGACTGTCAACAGGCCTTCGATGATCTGCCGCGTCGATTAAAGCTTGCACCCTCAACTACCAAAGCAGGGCGAGACATACAAAGATCCACGACCATCCCAGCAAACCCGCGGTCCCGGCCATGAACGAGATGCCGAACGCGAGCAGTCCGGAGAACGCCCCAGCGAGCGTTGCGCCGCCGAAGAAGATTCCGATACGCAATTGGATCATGTGGCGCGGATACCACAGGGTAAGGCTGGCGAGTACATACCCTCCGGTCAGTTGCGAGACGATGCACTGGGGGGCGAGAATACGTACTAGTAGACCACTCCGGGGAAGAGACCGGCCTCTGCAATTCCGAGCAAGATTCGTACTCCTACAAGTTGAGGGTAGCTATAGAGAATTAGAGGTGAGCGTTTGCAGACGTTCGGCAACGAGCTAGTCTGACGTACGTCTTGACGAGACCCATCAGCGTCCTACGCTAGTGCTCAATATGCGCCAGAAACCGATGGATTACACGCGTCACTTACATGATCACTCCCCAAGCGAGCTAATGACATCGGGTAAGTCTGCTGGCAGCGTGAGGTAACACAAAGCACGTACCGTTATTCCTGGGAGCCACCGTGATGGCCGGAATTTCTTCAACACCATGCTATGAACAGGACGTCAGTGAAACAAATTGATGCGCATTCGTTGAATGGCACTTACTTTGCTGGGCACTCGAACAGGCAATATGGCTATGGAAGGTTTGAGTTTCTGAGCAAGGTATGACAGCTAATATCAAACTTACAACGAAGTACATTGTCTAGAGGATGGGCGTAAGCACCCTATGCCCACGTATCAGACGCTAGGGAGCAGGGGGTCGGGACTCACCAGTGCGATGTTGTACTTGTTCCCCGTCAAGTTGAGCTGCGTCGTGAGACCCTGCAATTTCGCATTACCTGGAGGGAGACATCAGTGTATGTCATACCGAGAGAACAGTTCGATGCTCACCGATGTTGCCACGGTCCAAGAACGAGCACAGGTACATGAGCGTGAGGATGGGCATGAGCCGCAAGTCGATCTTGCGGTACAACGCCTTCTGCTGCTCGGCATTGAGCTCCGGCGGGGGAGGAAGGGTCTCTTCTCCGCCATATGCGATGACAGGCTTTACCGACACCTCCTCCTCCACCGACTCCGCCGCGTTCTTCTCGATGCTCCCACTCCGCGCGACGCGTTCTGTCGAGGCCATCGCTATATTCTTTTCTCGACGTGTTCAAAGCAAGGAAAGCGCAGAAGTCGTGAGAGCTGGAACCGTAAAGACGTCAAGGCGAGATGAGCGTGCACGCTCGCAGCAGGTGGGGTGCGAGTGCGGCGCCATGGACAGGGAAACCTGGCAAGGCTTATAAGCCTGTCGAGCGTGTCAGCGTTCCATGTCTCATACACACGCTAACCAAGGCACCCGGTGGTCCGGGAAGCTGGGGCTTACGGGAGGTCACGTTGGGAAGCGAACAAACACCCTCGGTGATGGCAGCCACTATCTGGACGCCTAAAAGTAGCACGGCAGGGACCCTTGCGCGCCAAAACACTGCGGTGTTCTCATGTGAGCATCGCGTGTGGCAGGATTCCCACCGCTGCTAGCTAAATCCGGACTGGATAGTGCGAGGGAGCGACCGCTAGCTGTGGGGAAAGGTGCTATGGTTGTGGGGTAGGGCCGCGCGAGGAGAGCTTTGGATAGTGTGTTGCAGTATCTACGCCCGAAGCCGCCCGCCGCGTACCCAGCTGGTATACGGTAGGAGAAATCTGCCGGGAACGAGAGACATCCGTAGAGCGTCTGAGTCAGTTTGGAGACCGCAAATGTTATAGCGTCTTGGCTGTAAACCCGTGACGGTAAGATCTTGGTAAGATCCAACATCATATGGAGAAAACGAGGTAGCAGCGTGATGGAGTCGGAAGAAGGGCAAAACACTCATCAGCGCGTAGAATGTAAACATAAGAACGCCGAAGACATACGCCAGAGTAGCTATTTCTTGACATGACATCGCCTGGTCTTTCGTTCGCCCAGTCAGAGGATTTGTTGCAACTTGAAGACATTGCAAAGACAACAGGAGGACTTGAGCTCGAGTTGGTGCCTCGCCCAATCGAGCGTCACCACTACGGCGGGAGCCGAGGGATGACATACGGGCGCCTATGTGACAGTGTTGCCTCCTTTTCCCTCCCGCCGCCGCTTGCCTCTTGCCACCAGCCTGCGTGAACTCTCCAGCAAACTGGGCCTCTCTATTTCGATAGCTACACTCACTTCCTTTGAACGCACTGTCTTTTCAGCACATCGTAGCAGAGGGAGAACGCCTGAGACTTGATATTGCCCTGGGTGAGTTCTCTGATGTGCACGAGCATCTAGTCGCGTGGGATGGGACTTGCTGTCCAGGGTGTTGTCTTCAAACGGACTATGATATACAGACTATGTAAGGTATAATGTGCGACAGACACCGAGTTCTTGCGCGCTCCGGGTTGTCCGTACAACACTTGGCGTCCGTTCTATGTGTTGTTCGTGTAGACTTCGGTGCGTTTCATGTGGTATACATCATTGCAGTAGTTGCTCACGCCTGTCTGTTCAGAGTTGTCGGAGATTCTGCCGCACGTCACTAGCGCTGAAGTGCTCGAACACGCCTCACTTTATTCTCAGACAAGGAAGCGTGGAAGACGCGGAGTGTGGTTGTGAACCGGCTTCTTTGTCCACACGAGACATATTCATCAGCATATCCGCCAGGGTCACTACGATCTTTGTCTGCCAGCGGTCTGCCTACGGTGACAGCGCAGTACGCAATTTGTGCTGCGAACATTGTCATGAGGGTATTCGGACTCAATTCGCCCTTGTTGACGCTTCCGAAGTGAGACAAATCCGGATAGTCACCGCCGGAGTCAATCGGGACCGCTGAATGCGGGCACTTCATCTCCATCGTGTTCACCGCGTTCTGCAGTCGACTGCGGCGGGACTACCCAGTCACGGAGATCAAGATTCTTCGAGAACGATTCGATCTGGGAGCGCTGCAGCACGACGCGCGCACGAGGCTCATCTATCATTCCCTGCAGCGCGTCCTCGGATTCCACATAACCCTCAGCGAACGCTCCCTCCTCCCTCCTCCTCACCCACTTCGTCCTCGCGCGCAAACACCATTAAGCTGTCATGATGCTCAGAGGAAAGGCACGCGCTCATCGTTTCGTTACTCGTGAGTGCCCAAATCTTCCTAATCGCTAGCGTCTCCACGCGCTGCAACTGCTCCGTGTTTGCAAGCCGGGGTACCACTCCCGCGGGCGGTAGTTAACCAGATGTTCGGACACTCAGCTGGCGGGCTCATCGCCAACGACGATGGCTCTCCCGGCTTCGCGATGCCCGCGCTCGCTGGCGACGTCATCGAGCTCGACCCGACGAAGGACGAAGCGCCGGTGGCGGAGGAGGTGATCCCAGAAGGCCCGCCCGGCAGTGTGCTGGAGGTCAAGTACCTGCACGAAATCCACGATTCTTTCAAAAATCAGTGGATTATCAAGCCTGCTCCGGCGCCAACGGAAGAGGATAAAGCGACCAAGAATGACGGCGCCAAGTACTCCGTGTTCGCGTTCACGGTTATACGCAAGTTCAACTACAGCCAAGACGGAAAGGCGAATACGTTCAACGTCACCAACTCCCTACAGATCAACAGTCCCGAGCTTGTGAAGGTAGGGAAGGACGTACTAGGCGACGTGCAGGGCATCTCCTGGACTGCCAAACCACTTCGCGTAAGCTTTTCCGCGCACCTGTTCGTGGGAGACTGAACCAAATCTCCTCCTAGATTGATCCGCAAACACTGTTATCATGGTACCCGGAGTTGCAGGCACGCGCGGACGAACTCGCCACCCAAGTCAAAGACGAACCCGAGGAGTCGGCGCTCCGCCGCACTCACGAGCATCTCAAGCACCTGCTTTCGTACCTGAAAGAGACCTACGGCAACACCCTAGACACGCTAGCGTCGCTCCTTGAGCATGGCCAAATCACGTTTGAGCTGCTATGGTCGCTCTTCGTCCCAGGCAAGACGACGCTCTACGCGCTCTGCCCCATCACCTCGGAGCCCCGCGCGCTGCGGCTCGTTCATGCGGAGCTCTGTCAAAAGGCAGACTCGCAGGCGCCCGTATCTGCCGCGTACGACCCGACCGGGCTGCTGACGTCGAAGAACTCGCAGGAGCAGCAGATGCAGTACTTCTGGCGTCTAGTCGTCGAATACGTCGAGGTCGACATCGCAGCCCAAGGGGATAGCGCAAACGATATCGACAACGGCTCATCGGCTCAGCCCCGGAAAGACATGCGGCCGACGTTTGGGTTCGCGGGGCTGGGGAGGGTGATAGACGTGGCGCGGTTCAAGGGTGCAAAGAAGATCTCGAGTCTTGTCGCGTACCCGATCCAATACTACCCGGGTCCGGGGGGTGTCGAAGGCTTGAGGGAGCGGCTCGTCAAGCGCGGGAAGAAGTGGGCCGAATTTGCAGGCGGGATGCACCACGTCGCGTATCGCGGGCTCGCGTTCAAGTTCAAGGAGACTTCGCACATCAAATTTAGCGTGAGCCTCGCACTCCCCGTACATGCAGCCGTATAACCTGACGCCGAAACGACGACAGGTGAACTCTCGGATCATGATAGACCGAAGTGAGCAAAGCACCGTTTCCGGTCCCAGGGGTGTGTTCTGTGGGACGCGACTGACGAGCGTGGGTGCCCCGCAGAGACGTTCGCAGACACGGTGCCCAACTACCCGATGCTGCCCCGTGTGTCGAAGACGCTTTCCGGGCAGGACATCGATAGGCACGCGCGGCGCGCAGCTGTGGCGACGTCGAGCACGGACCCGGATGCCCGTGAGCTGACTGATGAGGAGCTCATCCTCACGTCACCGATCGTGTACGGCTTCGGTTTCGCAGACAAGCAGTGGCGTGAGTACTCTTCTCGTCATTGCCCATTGCCTCCCTCGTCTTGTGCCTTCGCGAAAAACTGACCCCCGTTGCAGTGGAGTTCATCGTGGAGCGGGTAGAGCGCTTCGAGTGGAACGACGAAGCGTTCGAGCAGCTCGTTATTCCGCCTGCACACAAGACGGTGCTGAAGACGCTGGTCGAGTCGCAGAACGCGGGTGCGTCGGCCAAGTTCGACGACTTCGTGTCCGGGAAAGGCCATGGGCTCGTCATCAACCTCTTCGGCAACCCAGGAACGGGGAAGAGCCTGACGGCAGAAGCGATGAGCGAATGTACGTCCCTGTGCTTTTATGTCTCTCGCCGAGCTAAGCGGAGCCGTAATCCCTCTTTTAGACGTGCGAAGTGCGTCCCATGCGCTATTCTTGAGACATGCGCAGCGCTAACCGGTTCTACTCTGTGACCTTCCCACTCAATTTTTCAGAGCCCTTGTATGTTGTGGGAGCAGCGGATCTCGGCACCCATGCAGAGGCTCTGGACCAACATCTCACCTCCATCCTGAAGGTCGCTGCGGTCTGGGGTGCTGTCGTGCTCATCGATGAAGCAGATGTGTTCCTGGAAGAACGCACGCTTGCACACCTCGAGCGCAACGCTATGGTTGCGGTATTCCTCCGCCAGCTAGAGTGAGAGCTCACGCACGCGACTCGTGAGGAATTACATTGACGTCCCTCGCCCTGGCAGGTACTTCCGCGGCATCCTGTTCTTGACTACGAACCGCGTCCGCGTCTTTGACGAGGCGTTCCAGTCCCGCATCCACGTCTCCTTGCGCTACCAGGATCTGTCGCCCGACGCCAAGCGTCATATCTGGCTCGCATTCCTCAAGAAGGTCAACGGCGACGTGCCTTACGGCGGCATAACGCAGGAGCAGCTGCGCTCCCTCGGCGAGAAGAAGGTCAATGGGCGGCAGATCAAGAACATCGTGAAGACGGCCGGCGCGCTCGCGATTGGACGTCAGCAGCCGCTCACGTTCGCGCACTTAGAACAGGTCTTGGACCTCATGGAACAGTTCGACACAGCGTACGCGTTTCGTTACTCTCACTATGTGTGTCGCTGACGGTACATGCATGAACAGGCATATCATGTATCAATAGAGAATTTGTAGAGTCTGGTAAAGTGTAGAACGATAGTGTACATCATACATCCTTCCGGAGTTGACCATAGGCGCCTTCGATGCCGAGGTCTACACGACACATGACTAGTCCTTCACCGTAGGTGGCCGGAGGTAACGGATGCTGACCGCGTTCGCAGCACCATGTACGCGTCGAACGGGCAGTTCTCTGTATCTCGTATTCCATCTGTACGTAACTTTCTCCATGCAAAGGTCTCTCGCCGCCTCACTCGCCTATATAACTGGCATACTGATGTCTTTCCGCGACAGAGGCCGGCTCTGCTTGTCAATCACAGCACCTTCTGATCCTCACTAACACCTAGACACGTGCCCCAGAGAAGCTCCTCGGAGGGCCGCGCCCGGCGCGAATCGTCCATGTCTCCTTGAAAGCAGGCCCGCCATGCGCCCGCCCGCTCGGGCACCCTATCAGAGCCCACGTCGTACGTTTTATACGCCTCACATGGTCCCCGTTCTTTGCATCGTGCCCGGCTACTTGATCAGATTCGCCCCCGCCCGCGGCGAGCGATGAGCATGGTCGTCGGTCAGCTGCCCACAGCACGGACGCCTTCCGAGGGCTCGACTACGGCGAAGAGTGTAATTGAACCCCAGCGTCGTCTGATCGCGTCCTCTGCTGAGACACATTTTCTCAAGGCTCTACGTATAAATGTGAGCAGCGGGAGGCAATGATGCGGCCTACAGTCTGCCCGACATGCTGCCGTTACGCGTGGTCATCGGGCTGGCGACGGTGTTCGCGCCAGTAGCCGCTGCGCTGGTGGGCGCTGACGCATCTGCAGCCTTGACGAGCTCTGTTACGGCGTCCGCTGCGGTAGAGACCCCTTCAGCTTCCGCAACTTTCGTCCGTGATGCGGCAAGTCACGTCAACCTCTTCATCGGGACGACCAATGGCGGTCATACATTCCCTGGTGAGCATGTCTCCGTTTCGCACAAGCGCCGATTGTGACTGTGAAGACAGGCGCGACAATTCCTCATGGTATGGTTAAGGTCGGGATGGACACCGACTCTCCCGGAAACGTATGTTGCACTTCCTGAGACATGATTTTCTCGTATTTATGTTTTGACCTCTTCGAATTAGCATGCCGGTTACGACGCAAACCCGATCTTCAATGCGACAGGTTTCTCTCAATTGCACGACGACGGCACTGGAGGGGTGAGTCTCCTGCAGGATAATAAGTGGGAAACATATTGAATTCGGAGGCTTAGGCTGTCCCGCTGTCCCTGTTCAAACTGTGGGCCTTCACTTCATGCGGGGTCGGAAACACGTTCGAAGAATGTCAAACGTCAATCTCGGGGCGCAAGGCGCTCAGGAAGGTCTTACCAGACGGTGAGTCCGTCTGAGTAGACTATCCTCATTGTGAGCGTCGTGACGAGCCGTGCTACTTCAGGGTCTCCCGACGATGCGGCTGAACCAGGATACTTCTCGACCAATCTGGTATGCGTTCCCGACTATCTTTTGTTATCATCCACTCATCCCCCCTCTTCAGTCCACCGGGATTCGCGTAGAGCTAACCTCTACCCGCCGCGCTGCCATTCATCGGTAAGTCCGAATATCGGTACGCAATTGCCGATATTCTGAGCATTGGTCAGGTATACATTCCCTGCTGGGACGAAGACCCCTCGCATGGTGGTTGATATCACCAACGATGGGCAGATGAGTAGCACGGACCCCGAGATGGACCTCGACCCCGATACAGCGCGTGTTACTGGTCAGTGCTCTACAACTGCATTCGAGCGCTAACTAATGCGTTGTGGATACAGGGGGTGCTCACTTCGAAGCGTCCTTCGGGCCTGGGCGGTATCGTGCTTTTACTTGTGTTGATTTCAAGGGCGACGGCTACGAGCTTGTGAGTTCGATTGCTGCGATTGCGTTCGCGGCTACGTCTGATGCTCCTCTGCAGGGTGCCCCCACTGAGTTTGGTGCATGGCTGGCAGACTTTCCGGTCAAGCAGTCTGTGACGGTCACGCAGCTGTATACGAGTGCGCCCATCTGTCGTTAACTAACGATGGTCGCTCAGGGCATGTTCAGGCTTCACCGACCAGATTGGTGCACTGTTTACTTTTGCTCCAAATGGCAATGGTACGTGCAAACTATAGCTGCTTCACAGTTCGCGTATTCACGATATGATTGCTTGATAGGAACGACATCTATCCTGGCACGGGTCGGAGTGTCCTTCATCTCGTCGGAACAGGCCTGCGCCAACGCAGAGGAAGAGATTCCCGACTTCGACTTCGAACGAGTGCGCTCCGCATCCCGAGCACAGTGGAACGAACTCCTCGGCCGTGTGCAAGTCGACACGAGCAACGTAGACCCCGAAATCGTCGACCTCTTCTACAGCTCGTTCTACAGGACTCATCTTTCCCCGGCCGACTGTGCGAAGTCTTCACCAAACTCTGTTGTCGTATCGCTTACCGACTCGTGATTAGATACCGGCGAGAATCCTCTCTGGAACTCGACCGAGCCATATTACGACTCATTTTACTGCAACGTGAGCACCTTGGCCTGTGCATGTCGCGAGATGATGCCGATAACGTCGAGAACAGTGGGACACGTACAGGACACTGTACTCGTTCATGGCCCTCCATGATCCTGCCACTTTCGCGAGAATAGTGCGGGGTATGATCAACATCCAACAACACGAAGGTGTGTTCTGTCAGCCCTTTCGCCCCTCCCTAGTTGACATTGCGTGTTAGGGTGGCTGCCTGAGTGTCGCGGCGCGACCGCCAAACACTATATTCAGGGCGGAAGTAGTACGTATCCACTTTATTGTCTTAGCGACGCCTCCACACTGAACGCCGAACGTGGTAGATGGGGACCCGATCGTAGCCGAATTCTTTGTCAAGTGAGTCCCTCGTGTAATATCCCGTTTGGGTTCTCGTGCCAACTCCTCACTACAGATTCCACGAGCACGCTAAGGATCTGAGCGTTCCTGCTGATGCATTGTATAACGCTCTCCTCGCGGACGCTGAGCTGCAGCCGCCAAACTGGGACCTCCAGGGAAGGCAAGTCAACATCTGGAAGACGCTTGGATACATCCCTTCCGATGTCTGGGAGAGGAGCGGAACGAACTCGAAGCAGGTTTCCAGGACGTTAGAGGTAAGGCGACTGTAGGGTCAGTTCCTGATGTTCGCATTCTCACGTCGGGATACCCTGCAGTACGCCTTCGACGATTTCTCCATCTCACAGGTCGCCAAGATTCTCGGAAAGTCCGCGGATGGAAAGAAGGTAGGGTGCACCTTGGCATGTTGCAGACATGGAGACCTCTGAAGTCTCTCAGTACGCTCAGCGCTCGGAGAACTTCGTGAACGTTTGGAACCCGAACGTCACATTCCCCGGGGAGACGGACATAGCCGGGTTTATGCAGGCGAGTTCTTGGTACTGCGTATATCGTTCAGGTCGCTGACTCATAGCAGCCTCGCTTCGCGAATGGCGTCTTCAACTTCACCGACCCGAGGCACTGTAGTATGCACGATCCTATTCAGGCCACATGCTTCCTCAACGCTCAAAACCACGATGGATTCTATGAGGGCGCGCCCATAGTGGTACGGCGCTTCGGCATTCTGTCGTGTTAAAGTCGATCTTCAAATCTGTGCCTCCATTCCCGTAGTACTCACAATACGCGCCCCACGACACCGCGAAGCTTATTGCCCTGCAAGGAGGGAAGGAGAAGTTCGTGTCACGATTGAACTTCATCTTCGACCAGGTGAGTGCAGCAATCCTGGGCAATGAGGATGCAGCAGGTTTACGACGATCATCAGGGTTACTTCGACTCTACCGACGAGCCCTCGCAACAGATCCCCTTCATGTACCACTACGCGAACAGACCGGGACTCAGTACTCAACGCTCGCGGCAAGTCATTGCAGAGTTTTACAACACCTCCATAAATGGCCTTCCAGGCAACGATGGTACGCTTCTGACACCGTTGCGCGACACTCGATTGCTGATGTCTCCCTACAGACTCCGGCGCCATGGGCAGCTACGTCGCCTTCTACCTGGCGGGTCTCTATCCTCTCCCTGCGACGCGGCAGTTCCTTCTATCTTCGCCCTACTTCCGCGAGATCACCTTCCAAAACCCGGTACTTAAGACGACGACGACGATTCGCGCGAATGGCTTCCGTGGCAACCCGAAAAATGGCACCGGTGGGCACGTCTTTGTTCAGGTGGGTCAACTTCACATCCTCTCGAACATCAAAAGTACTGACGGATCGTACTCAGAGCGTGAAGATCAATGGGAAGCCGTGGAAGTCCAACTGCTTCATCGACTGGGACGCCTTCACCAGCGGCTCTCTCATCGAGCTGCAGCTCACAGACAACATCAATGTCGGGTGTGGAGCGGGCGCGGATGCTTTGCCGCCATCTCTCTCTACTGGGGGATACGACTAAAGCCTCATAGCAAGGCTGCCTTGTACTGATATTGTTGCGACTATCACAACGTGAATGTGAGGTGGCAGATACGTCGATCGTATGAGCCGCCTCTCTCAACTTTGGTGTCACTGTATTCTTGGACCGCGACACGTCCATTCCACGATCGAGTCGGATCGGATGATATAAGGGATGCGGATCCAGCATGATGAACCGGCACTAGCCCACGTCACGGTCATCGGAACCAGGTGACTGAATTCCTGGCCTCATCGTCTTGTTTAACATCTGCACACGAGCTACGAGGTAGGGCGACACTCCGGCTGTAGTCTATAGAATATTGGAATAACCAGGCGGTGCCGGAACAACCGCTGTACCTGGTGTGTCGGCCCAAGCACGTCTTGACGGCCCACAACCAGTTATTGCCGGAAGACTGCACCCGTACAAGTCGCACCTGTCCCGCTCGTGTCGGAGCATTAATGCGCGCTCCCCTACTTCATGCCGGTCGCTCGCAATGGGCCCATTCATACATAGAGCAGGCCAACTGTCGTTGTGCTGGGGGTGTGCATATATAAGTAAGCTAGCTGGGCCTGACATCCATCAACCTCTCACCTCAAAGTATCTCTGGTAAGAGACGGTGAGTATTCTGAGCATCCCGCTGTCATTGCACACTCACGAAGACCCCCCTGTACCAGATGTACACTCCCACTGCGTTCCTCGACTCGGACAACACCTTCGGCGAGTCCAACGCCGCTCAGGAGCTTTCGAACACTGCGGCCGATAGCTTCGAATACTCCCCTCTGTTCGCAATTGCGACAGGAAACGAGTTCGAGTGTGAGTGGATCAATCCACATAACGACACATTTTTGCTGTGCTAAATCGTAATCGATAATCATTAGCTGGTATCCCGCTACTTTTTGGAGAGAACGAGAGGTCCCTCGCCGAGGGAACATACACCGCGAGCGTCCCGTCTCGCACGGGCCCGACTCTGGTGAAGTTCTCTGTCCCTTGCGTCATCATGTAGCCCGGGTCATTCTGTTCCAAGCATCTGGACGACTACAACTACATTTGGGAGAACTTCATCGCGGATGAGTTGTGACGCGGGCAGAGCCAGACAGATCAACATGCGTCTTACAAAGTGTACCTGAAATCGGGCGCGCAGTCTCCCATCTTTCGCAGCTCCGCCTCCGTGTATTGAACCTCTAGGCCCTTCTCTTCTATTTCGCGCTGCGCAGCGTCGCGGCGCTTGTTTCCTTGCACATACGCGAGAGCGGTGAGCGGTACCAGGACAAGGCCAAGCGCGATGAAGGCCATCTCGAAGATGTCTAGGCATGAATGAGCATGTCAACAACCCCGATAGAACCAGTACTTGACGCATGGAGCACTTACGTCCACGGGTGTAGCGCGGGGCATCCTGTATGCGATAAACATTGCTCGCAATTACCCCGCCGATGTTCCCGAACATGACCGTCATGCCGAGGCCGATACCACGCTTGTAGTGGCCGATGCAGTTGTTGCCGATCCTGAAAGAGCCTATAAGCGCACGACACATGTGGTCCGAGTGCATAGCGCGAGATGGGATCCTTACCAAGTCAGCTGCATCGGTGCGCTGAGGTACGCCCCGACCACCACGAGGTACGTCCCGAAGTACTTGACCCCGATGCTGACATCGGCAACGTTGACCCCGTATCCGACTAGAGCGAGCATGAGCCCGGAAAAGACGAAGGGGGAGCGCAGCTTCATGCGGTCGGAGTACGCGGAACAGATGAGAACGACGACGGCTAGGGGAGGCAGTCAGTTGGTAATGGTCTGTGCGGCGCCAAGAAAGCCTTACTGGCCAGGACGTAGGGAGGTACGGTGAGTAGCTGGGATGTGACCGTGTCGAAGCCGAAACTGCAGTCGCAGCGAAGATTTTAGACTGATTCTACGGAGGGCAACGGGTGTACCTACCCGTTGATGATCGACCTATCGACCTTGATCAGCTTCCGCAGATACCACCACAGACAACACTGTACTCACGGAAGGAACACAGAGATGCCATATACTACCGTAGGAGACACTGCATCAGCGCACAAGCTCAAGAGAGAATGCGAGAGAAGCAAACCTACGCGGCATGGAAATGGTCACATCAGTGATCGCTGCGACGATGATCTTCCAGTCCAGCATCGCTCGAGGAACTTCTCGAAGGTCGAACTTCTCTTCTTCACCTCCTCCTGAATAATCACTTCCTGCAAGGTTGATTAATGTGTTGATGAGCAAATAGCTGCTGATACAGTGACAGCTTGCGTACTCAGTCGATTGAGCAGGAAAGTGCGTTCTTTTGGCGTGAGGAAAGTTGCGGTGTCGGGAAGATCGACGAATACTGTGAAAAGTTCGCTGTCGAATTCGTTGCAGTGTTGTGGACTGAATGCACTTGCCGAAGAACGCGAGGACCGCAACGGCCACTGTCGCGAGGCCTTCGATGATCTGGTACGATACGCAGTGAATAATGCTGCACCGTGGAGGTGAAGAGTATAGAAGCACACGTACGAAGATCCACGACCACCCAAGCAGCCCATCGGTGCCGGACATGAAGGAGATGCCGTACGCTATCAAGCCAGAAAAGGCGCCCGAGCAGGTTGCGCCGCCCCAGAAAAGCCCGAATCGCCACTGCAGCATGTGCTTCGGATACCATAGTGACAGTCTTTGCAATGGTCGTGTAGATAGAGTGTGAGAAAGGGTTGACGACGTAGTGGAAGTAGGGCGGGCAAAACTTACAGATAGTATATTCCTGGAGACATTCCAGACTCGGCGATACCGAGGCACACGCGCACCGCAACGAGCTGGGGGTAACTGGACGACAATTGAGGTCCATATATGCGAAAGCTGAGTTGGGTAGACGTACTTCTTCACGAGACCCATCAAGGTACTGGATATATGCGTGATCAATGAGCCTCACCAAAGTGAACCTGGCGAAGCGGGCGACTCACGCCACGATTCCCCATGCCAACTGTGAGGACAGCATGAAACTAGTATACCATAGAAGAAGAAGATAGCATACCGTAAGGCCAGGAAGCCATCTAGAAGGTCTAAGCTTTTTGAGCAGCAAGCTGTAAGTTGTACGGAGTGAGTGCCCGGCAGATGGTAATATTAAGGATACGCACTTTGCGGGAATGATGAAGATACAGTAAGACTAGACGAGGCAGACATGAAGACGCAGATACTGATACAAGATGTACTCTGCGGGGTCATACCAGATAATACATGGCCTACGAACACGATCAGCTCGCACAGAGTATAAAACTAGTATAAACCTCGCGGATTTGAGATGACATACTAGCGCTGTGTTATACCGTTGGCCGGTAAGGTCCAACTGCGTGAGCAGTCCTTCAAGCTTGGCATTTCCTATCGATATCGTTGCATGAATTCTCGCTCACTCGCACAACGTAGTAGATACGAACCGATGTTACCGCGATCGAGATAGGACATCAGGTAGAGCAATATTGATATGGGGATGAGCCGCATATCGACCTTGCGCCAAAGTCGCTTCTCCTCCTCCGCTGTTAGGACAGCAGAGTACTCGGCGCTAGAAGAATGAAGGGAGGCGTTTTCGACAGCCGCCCGGTCTACATCTGCCTTCTCGTCCACCGGAGATAACGGTGCAGGCGCCATTGCTGATAGACACACTTTGTAGACGTTGGGGAGGGAGGGACGAGGGAGAAAGTGGACGATGTTCTCAAATACATGGACGTACTCGTCAACTCTTCCGGGGGCATGCACAGCATGTACTAGGACATCTGACTATTGCTGAGCGATCCAGCGCCGCCTAGGTTTACAGCTAGTCTGATCGAAGAACTCAAGAAGAGGAGAAGCGGCGCATTCTCAATGAGCTTCCTTCGCCAACGTGAGAGCGATCTGGGAGCGTAAAGGAGATGGGGCCTGCTGACCTCCAGGCTTCAATACAGCGATCTTCGAGGTGCGGGGATTGATATACTACTCACCGAAGTGCCCATTCCATTCTCTACCGACTAACGGATGCGCCGGCATCGAACCAGGCTAGTCGCAGCAGCTTCGCATGGCGTGTACTCGCCAAGCTGGGATCTTACACATTACTATGCGAAAGAGCTTTATCAGCATCGTACTCGTATGAGGGCATATCAACGAGGGAATTATACGAACAATTTTGGATTCATGGCGGCTCAGCGTATCGGGTCAAGGAGTTTACCTGCAGCTACGATAACTCGCAGTTTGCACAGAAGGGAGATGTTTCTTTCAAAGAGAGAGCTTGCTGGTAATCGTATGATTTAAACACTGATATGCGTCTTGTAGAGGGAGAAGAAGACGAGGAAGAAACACAAAGAGGCGTCCGGCGTGCGCCGGTTGCCGACGCTCGCGTGGCTCCCACGTGGCATTAACACGTGATCGTGACCAATGTGGCTGCACGCGCCGTGTCGCGCGCAGGCGCGCGTATCAAGCTTGCCTCCTGCCGCCATCTTCTTCGTTCAAGTTGACGACTTGCTGGCCATGGTGGACCCGCCGCAGTTGCGGATATCCTGCAGAATGGGTGCGCTATACTGCACATCTTCGGAAACCGCTGAGCGCTCGAACAACTTCACAGTCTGCACCGACCAGTGGCTGGTCACGCACGTCGACCCATCGTGGCCTGTCTCCCAACTCAAGCAGATCCTCATCCAGAGGTTCTCGAGAGAGCGCACAACCGTCGAGAAGAACCGGCGCACCATACCCGTGTCTCCCCACAAGACCCGCCGACGCTCTCTCTCGCCCATCACATTCGCTGCGCCCCGCAAACCTCGCCCGATAGTAGCGGAGAACGTCCCCTCCGATGCGAGCGTAGAGGGACCGGAAGCAGCAGAGGAGACTGAGGAGCTTGACAGCGACGAAGAGGACGACGAGGTGGTAGACGTCAACAAGGCCCTGAGCGAGGCGCACCGCTACAAGTACAACACCCGACCGTCAACTTCGTCTACATCAGACACGGTCTCCCGGCTTCCCCCTCTCGACAGTTCCCGCGCGTCGCCAGAAGCTGAGGGGTGTGTTCTTATCACATTTTCCACCACCCAGATATTGGAAGACCGCTTCTCCCTCGACTGGTACGACATACATCCCGGCGAACTGCTGGAGCTGCACCCGCTCGCCCACTCCTTCGTCTCTCTCCCACGCTTCTCGCTCGACGCATACATTGTACCGTACTTCGCGGCACGAGTGTGGGCTCTGCGCGTCGTCGGAAACGCTCTGGACTCTACTCTCAGGGATCTCGGAGTCGCACGCGATCATCAGACCGACGATGAGATGCCGGACGCCAGCCCGAGATCGCCATTGCTGCGCGACAAGAAGAAGAAAATCACGCTTGAATGGAAAGAAAGGTGGGCGGTTGTACATCAGGGTATCTTTTCCCTGTGCAAGGAGCGACATGTGAGTTTATTTCGTGACTATATGCGGTCCAAGCGTTGCATATCGCTCTTCAGCAAGAGATTGCGCTAGTCAGACAGGATATGTCTTCGTTGTAAGCCGACAGTGATTCGGGATTCTGCCATCACCATATCTCGGCGAGCGATCATCATACTCAATGCTCTATTCACAGGACACCCACGCGGCGTTCTCAGCACCTCTATCGACCATGCTCGCTATCCGAGACAGCACCCATTTCGATCTCCCCCTCCGCTCCTCGCGCCGCACGCGCTCTTTACCTACACCGGGCCTGTCTTCATCCGGGCCCGACGTCATCTGCGTCAAGTTCCTGGACGCATCCACGACCCCGCCGCGTCAACGAACGATGAGCCATGATTCTCTGTCTGTGCCTTTCGAACGAAATTCGTCGGAGGCATCTTCTCCACCAACACAGAACGCGTGGTGGCGACGCGGGGCACGCGATCCGTCGATGACTCTCAGTAGTAGTCTTGCGTCTAGCGCGAGTGCATTGATGGGGAGTCCTAGCGGATCTGGCCTTGCCGAGATGTGGGACGCGCTTGCACGACGAGGGAGCAGGTCTGGGCTGGATGATTCGGAATGTGAGGGGGAAGAAGCAGTATGGATCGTACTCGACATGCTCACTAGTGCAGGTATGTACAAACTCTTTCGTGATTTTTTTATGGATTAAGCTGACTATATGCGCGCATATAAGCGTGTTCTCATATACTGCGCGTGCTGCACAGACACGCCCCGTCGTCATGCGAGTCCTCTTTTCTCCCCGAACGCGCGCCCTCGCGATCCGCACCGTCACCCATCGTCTTCAACACGCGAACATCGTCGCCCTTCTCTCCGTCCGACCTCCCCACCCCCGGCCCCTCTTCGTCATATACCTTTCCTCCCACGACCTCCTCCTCGCCCGCCAAGCAATCGTTTTCCTCGCAGCCGCCACACGATTCTAGCAACGCATACCCCTTTCCCGACTCCCCATCAGCCTCTGCACCACCTACCCGTCCAGTCACGCCCGCGCGACCACCTCCACTGCGCATCGACACACTCGTAGCAGAACACGGGGTTCCCTATCCGGACTGGCGTCTCGCAATCACGCGGAAGGCGCGACGCGCGGGGCTCGGCGCAGTGGGGCGCGCGATGGAGCTCGTCATGTTCGGCGACGAAGAGTGTTCAGAAGACGAAGAAGACGATGAGGACGAGCTCGAGATCGAATGGGCGCGCCGTTTGAGCGCCTTAGAGGCCTCCCCGCTCGAGTACCCGCCGCGCTCGCGCTCGCGTCCGCGGCCCGGGCGGCATGTCAGCGATTCCGCCGTTCCATCCAGCGTGGACTTGGACGTGGGCGAGTTCGACGCGCACCATCCACATCCCCATCTGGCCGAGGACTCGGACGAGAGCGAGACGGAGTGGGAGGGTTGGCTGGACATCGCGATCGCGCAGCGCCGGCGCGAACAGTCTGTCCTATCGCGCCGGATCCAGCGCACGGACACGCTCGAGACCGCCGTCCCCGGCGACCCCTACTGGAGCGCCGGCAACGAGTGGGACGTGGACCGCACGGGCTCTCCATCGCCCGCATTCACCACGCCCGAGCACGAGCGCCCGGACCCATGGGCGCACGTCCGGTCCCGCGAGCCGAGCGGCAGCGACGCGGAGGTGGACACGGCCACGGACGGGGATGAGTCCTCCGCGCACAGCGGGGACCCCGCTCCTGGGGCCAGCGCGCGCCCGAGCTCGTACTACGGGTATCTCCACTGGCAGCCTGTGCCGAGCTCGCGCGGGCGGCGCGTGAAGCGCGGCACGGCTGCATTGGACCACGGCGGACGGACGCTATCGAGCTACTCCTCTGTGGACTCGCTGCTGAAGCGCACGATGCGCAGCGCGATCGGGGGCTCGACGAAGGCGCAGGCGAAGCGCGCGTCCGTCTCGAGTGCGGAGCTGCGCCTACACCAGGGGCAAGGCGCCGCAGAAGCACCTCCCCCGCGCTCTTCGTCCGCCTCTCCGCCGCTCTCGCGCACGTCGATGGCGAGCCAGCGCAGCACCGGGAGCGCGCGCTCACACCCGCTGTCGCCGCTCTGCGCGCCAGTACAAGATTCGGTACCTGCCGCGACGGGACGTTCTGATTCCGAGCAGACGCCCCGACGGCACCCCCACCAGCCTCAACAGCAGCAGCATCCCATCCCGCTGCCGGGCATGCCGATGGTTCCGAGCGGGTACACGACGTTCCGGCATTCTGCGCTCTACGGCCGTCGTGCCGCCGCGCGCGGTTCGAGCTCTTCGCCTACGACACGGACTCCTGGGGCGGGCGCAGGGGCCGAGAGGGAGAGTGAGGAACGGGCACACGCGGGGCTCGCGCATGGGCAGTCGATGCAGCGGATGCCGGTGCCAATGTCGATGATGATGACTACCGTGAGCAGCACCGTGAGCGTGGGGCCCGCGAAGCCTGGCGCGGCGTCGCGATAGGAGGGGCGGGCCCCGCGTATCGGGTGAGGCCGCGGAAGAGGAAGCTTTGCGAGAAGTGTACTTGTGAGTTACTACTGTATTGTATCTGGGGGAACCTAATGTCAGGACGCGGCGCGTCCGGTGTAATTATATGTGTACTTCTCTTGTCCCGCCCTGGTGGCTGAAGTGGGGCACGTTCGTGTGCGCACTCGGAGATTGGTGTGCTGTATGGAGCGTGAGAGGCCGGGGCAGGTTAGAGCCAGAGGTGAGCCTTCCTGCTTCTACTAGTTGCTTGATGTTAACGCCTTCCGCTCTTCTCTGTCCTCCATAGGAGTCACGCGCTGCGCGTATTTGAGGCATCGTCCTCCGCTTCAGGTTACGACAGATCTGATGTGAAGGCGTAAGACCGAGGGGCTGGATGCTGACATCGTATAGCTATTAGGAGTCCTGTGAAGCCCAATTGACGCTTCCATTCTCAATGGTTATCCGGGAGTGAGTAAGTCGCCTATCGTTTAGATGGTAACAAGCTCATGGTTGCACGCCCTTGCTCAAGGTTTTGCTATTGAATCGCAGGATTGAGCAGCCGATTTCGAGTCCAAGAACTACTGCAGGCAGTGAATGTCAACTATGTTCCTCACCGACCGCCGAAAACACTTTTGCGGAGCACCGCAGGAAGCTCATCGCGGTTGTCCTTTCGCCTCCTCTTCGGCTGCTCCAGTAAACCTAAAGGCTGCATGACGTCCCCCGGTCCGGTGAGTCGACATGCCTATATCTGAAGCCGTGAAGACGATGCGTACAGGTCGTCGCTCGTTGACGCCCTTCAGTATCCCTTTCCGCTTGACCCTGCTGAGCCTCGTTTCCGTGCAAAAACACGTTCAAGATGTCCAGCGATGACATAGCACCTCCGAGCCCTGTGGAAAAGAAGATGGCTGACGACGCGGAGGCGATGATTTCTGAGGCCCGTCCTCTCTCATGCGGAGAAGATGGTCTGCCGCCGCCGCCTGCTTACACTGCTGAAGAGGAAAGGCGTCTCTGGCGCAAAATCGACATGCGAATCATTCCGATCGCCACGCTGATGTATCTCGTCTCCTACCTCGACAGAGGCAATATTGGTACGTTTATGTCGATTCGCGATAGTATTTGACGTGGGCTCACTGAACAACATGATGGCAGGCAACGCGAAGCTGCAGGGGTTGCTTACCCAACTCAATCTCAGCGGCGAGAGGTACAACATTGCTCTAGTAAGTCAATCGTAGCAACAGTGTCGCTATCATGCTCATTATTTTGACAGACCATGTTTTATCTGGTAAGTACATGGCCTTGGAACGTTTACGCAAGGTTACTCACCAAAATTCAGTTCTACTTGATCTTCACCGTACCGTCAAAGTGAGCGTTCCGTGCTACATCGACTTACCCGATGCTCGAGGCCAACTACCGCCTTAGCCTGGTGCTCAAGAAGTTCCGGCCGTCGCGCTGGCTTCCTGGCCTAACTGTGAGCTCTCCCTTGGCACGATGAGGGTGATAAATAATCAAGGGTTCTACTACAGCTCGCCTGGGGCATTGCAGCGTAAGGCGCCATACCTACCTTTTCCTCGTGGTACCTTCCATATTGACCAGGCTTACGTCTCATGGCAGTACACTGACAGGCCTAGTCAAGAGGTACTGAATTTTCTCCGCGCGTTCACCACTGATTACTAATTACTGACATCTTCTCCTTGAAGTTACCCTCAACTTGTTGGTGTTCGAATCTGCCTCGGTGCGGCAGAGTCCGGCCTGTCTCCCGGCATATACTACTGGTGCGCTTTGATGCTATATCTCTCTTTCCTCCGACATTTCAACTGTGTCTCGCTAGGCTCTCAATGTGGTACCCACGACACATGCTTCAATGGCGCTTCGGACTCTTCTGGGGAGGAGCGACTTTCTCTGGGGCGTTCTCGGGATTGCTGGCGTACGGCATCTCCTTCATGTCGGGGGCGGGAGGATTACTTGGGTGGTCTTGGATCTTCGTGAGTGTAAATGGTGTGAGGCGGCTCGGGATGATACTTACCATGGCGTAGATCATAGAGGGACTGTTGACCGTGGTCGTTGCGCTGATTGCCTTTGCCGGTACGTGCTCTATATACCCTCGCGTAACAAAGAACTCTGACAATATGTGTGCATTTATTTACAGTCTTTGTCGACTTGCCTGATACCGCAACTTTCCTTACCCCAGGAGAGCGCTCATTCTTGATCAAACGTCTCAGTGAGCAGCTCACGCTCGCCATATCGCATAGCTCACGCCGTCTGAATGTGTCTTCACATGGGCAGAGGACGACAATGGTTCAGTTGGGGAGGAAGAAGGGTTTCAACCCCGCCATCTCACTGATGCGCTCTTCGACTGGACAATCGTGGCTGGGAGTGTTGGGAATATGGCTGTCGTCACTCCGAGTACGTTCGGTATCCCGCCTTTCACTGTGCACTTCACGTTGTTCACCACACTTTCTAGTATACGGGGCCGCCCTATTTCTGCCGTAAGTCTTGGCTTGTTGGTGTCTATGCCATCGTCCTGATCTGGCCCACGACAGGTCGATCATCAACGGGTAGGCGGCTCTACCTCTCGATAATATACCTGTTAATAGTATATACCATATAATAGCTTCGGCTTCAATACTGCGATCTCACAGTTACTGACCGTGCCAGCATATATGGCCGCAAGTAAGTCGACAGTCCACTCGTACGTCCTGTATACTTCTTCTCACATGTTCCCATGCTTAGCTGTCATAGTTTTGGTATGTTCAAAATTGTCCGACCGCACCAAAATGCGCTCGCCGTTCGTATTCGGAGGACTTCTGTTCTCATTCATCGGATTCGCAATCAACGCCTCTAACGCAAGCATCGGAGTCAAGTACTTCGGCACGTTCCTCATCGTCATTGGGTGCTACCTCGCCGCACCCATCATCATCGTTTGGTGCGTTGTCCAAAACCATCTCAGAACCGCACTGATAAGCTCACTTCCTCTCGTTAGGCTAGGCAACAACACCGTGGGCCATTATAAGCGTGGTATCGGCATCGGACTGCAGGTCATGGGCGGCAATATCGGGGGAATCGTCGCCAGCAATGCGTATCGCGTACGGGATGCACCACGCTATCTCCCCGGTCGTGCGTCGAAGTCAGTCTGATTGGCAGCTCCTTATTGACCACTTTTTGTCTCTAGATGTCGCTGAGCTGGCTCTCACGGGGATGGGTCTCGTGCTTATTCCGCTCATGGCTTTCTTATATTGGCGCGAGAACAGACGGCGCGATGCGATGCAGCGCTGTGCAGAGGAGACGGGGGCGAAGGTTGAGTATACAGTGGAGGAGCTAAAGATCATGGGTACCCGAGCACCCACTTTCCGGTACACGCTGTGATCTTCCAGATCGTTGTCCTTTCACTACTGGAATATTCCTGTGCAGAAGACTCCAACCGTTTTTGGATCCAGGGTCCGAAACTGCCTCCCGCATCGCTAGTGTTGACGGTACGTCTTGCCCTGCCATCTGCGGAAACCGCATTAGCCCCGTTTGGCTCCCTGCGTGCGCATTGCGGGGGACGCGATTCTCGTATGCATTCTCCTTGCTCAGAGTGGACGGAACCTACGAGGTAAGCGAGCTATCTCGGTGTACCACACGGTGCGGGCGCCGTTTGAGCGCGAAGAGATCAAGTTCTTTCGCTTCAGTGACTACGGTTACTGATACCGGACAGAGAATCGAGGGAAAGTGTTCTTGTGAGTGACGTTTACTCTTCACCAGAACCTGATGCCGGGATGCACTACACCCCGTACCACCATATACTTACGTCCCGTGGCATCGCACAGGCCACCCTCGTACCTCTCCAGATCCGCCGACTGGAAGCTCCTGCGCGCTGAGCGACTAGCTCGCCATCGGGAAGATGCTGCGCGCCGTGTGAGAGCTCTGGAGAGCGAGGTGCAATTATAGGTGAGCCCCCTCCTATAGATGTCTTCGCGGCAGGTTCTGAGGCCTTCGCGGCAGGGTCTGAGGCTTCTCCGCCCTGAGAATAGGTTTATAGAAGCGACTCATCGCGGGCCCTAGAGTCTCGTTTGTGTTGACCAACCCGGCAGTGAGTTATTCGCAGCAGTTGACGTCCGTTCCGTAGCTCACTAACTTGATGTTACCGCGATTTCACTGACCTCGGTGCTAGTCTCGACGTTAAGCACCTCGAACGCTACTGCTGACATTCACCTTGGAGCACAGGCTGTCAATCTCGTGTCAAAAAGGCTCACACGGAACTCCGTGCGAAGGACACTGAGGCCGACCTTTGACTGTTGTTCGGACGCTCTAGTGAACTTAACGGTTATGCGGTGGATTCCCGGTCAGGTGAAGGGGTGGTTCTATAACTCAAATCACTGCACATGAGGATAAAGCTAGTTAGCAGCACTGCGCCTGCGTTCCCCACCACCCGCCTCCGTATACGACCGCGCTCAAGATGTCTAAGGAAGGACAGACACCACCGAGCCCGATCGAGGAGAAGGATAGCGAGGTAGAGGCTGCGATCGAAGTCACTCAGCTAACTGCGGGAAGTGATAGGCTTCCGCCTCCGCCCGTGCTTACTGCCGAAGAAGAAAGACGCCTCTGGCGCAAGGTTGACATGCGCCTCATTCCAATCTCGACGCTGCTATACCTCGTCTCCTATCTCGACAGAGGCAACATTGGTGAGTCCCCGCTACACAACCTACAATCTCATAGTGAGCAGCGAACTCATTGAAATATACAGGCAATGCGAAGCTGCAAGGGCTCCTTACACAGCTCGATCTTACAGGTCAGAAGTACAACATCGCTCTGGTAAGCTAGTCTGTCTATGTCGTTCCTCATACTCATCACCGGTCTCGGCAGACGATGTACTATCTGGTAGGTCTCAATCGTGATGCACGTTCTCGTGGTATACTCAAGAGTATATAAGGCCTATTTGCTCTTCAACATCCCGGCGAAGTAAGTGACTACGTGGCTGGGTGGCATACCTGTATCCGAGACGTCGAGCCCCCCGCTGATGATTCAATGGGTTCGAAGTCTAGTCCTGAAGAAGTTTCGACCATCTCGCTGGCTTCCTGGAATCGCGGTAAATCTGTCCCGTTATGCAGCAGAGCGCAATTGTTGATGTATCACAGCTCACCTGGGGTATGGTCGCGTGAGGCGTTCCACGCCCTTAATATAGGATATTCCGTGCTGACGATGAACTCGGACTTACCACAGTACACTGCAGGGTCTAGTGAAAACGTGAGCGGAGTTACCCTTATTACTCGTTGGATGTTTCTTACAGGCATGTCGTTTCAAAGCTATCCCCAGCTCGTCGGTGTGCGCGTCTGCCTCGGTATGGCAGAATCCGGCCTGGCGCCCGGTATATACTACTTGTATGTGCTCCGCCCTCTCTAGTCGTCCGTGCGCTCACAAAGCCAAATCTGCATACCCGCTTTTCTTGACAGATTAACATTGTGGTATCCGCGACATATGCTTCAGTGGCGCTTCGGTCTCTTCTGGGGCGGCGCGACATTCTCTGGGGCATTCTCAGGACTTTTAGCATATGGTGTCTCATTTATGTCTGGCACAGGAGGGCTGCTTGGATGGTCCTGGATCTTCGTAAGTCGTAGCAGTTATCGGTTTCGGGAAAACGCTGAAACTCGTACAGATCATTGAGGGGCTGTTCACTATATTCGCTGCTCTTATTGCTTTCGCAGGTACGGAGTCGCGCACGGAGTACCTAGCAGAGCACGGCATCTGACAGTATGCTTGTCTCGTACGGCGTACAGTCTTCGTGGACTTGCCTGCGACTGCCACCTTCCTTACCCCAGAGGAGCGCGCTTTCGTGATCAATCGCCTCAGTGAGCAGTCCTCACCTCCTCGACCCATTCACTGCGCATCACTCACGTCGCGTTGTATATGTACGTGTTTAGAGGAAGATAATGGGTCCGTAGGCGAAGAGGAGGAGTTCCAGCTTCATCATATGACAGACGCACTCCTCGACTGGAAAATCATCCTTTGGTGCATCAGCAATATGGCTATCACTACACCAAGTGCGTTCACAGTTATGTTGTTGCATTTGCGCAACGGGGCACTTATTATGACGCGATGTAGTGTATGGCGCCTCACTCTTTCTCCCGTGAGTTGTAGATGCATTTGAAGGCTAGTCGGGTAGGAGGGCTAATATGTTCCATGACAGGACGATCATCAATAGGTATGCCCGTGTCGTTTGCCGCTTTTGTAGGTGCTGACTCTCGTTCTGCCTGAAGTCTGGGCTTCTCTGCCGCTATATCGCAGCTTCTCACTGTTCCAGCATACATGATGGCAAGTGCGTTGCCCGGCTGCTCATTTTAAGCATGTTTCCGACACCGCTCACGTCGTGGTCAAGCTATCACCGTGGTGATATGTTCAGCACTGTCTGACCGTATCATGCTGCGCTCCCCTTTCATCGTCGGGGGACTCGTGCTCGCATTCGCTGGCTACGCGATCGAGGCTTCCGACGCGAGCATCGGGGTCAAATACTTCGGAACGTTCCTCATCGTCATCGGTGCAAATGAGGCCGCCCCCATCATCATATCTTGGTGCGTCAAATGGACGAAGTGCAGGTGGTCTCGCACTCACTCTTTGGCTCTTTAGGCTGGGGAACAACACGGTGGGCCACTACAAGCGCGGCATTGGCATCGGAATGCAGGTCACATTCGGCACTATCGGAGGCATCATCGCCAGCAACGCGTTTCACGTCCAAGACGCACCACGCTACCTTTCTGGACGTACGTCGAATCCACTCCATGCCATCGCTCTCAGTTCACCACATCCCCTTGTATTTTGTCCGTCTAGATGCCACTGTGTTGGGTTTCATCGGGATGGGTATCGTCCTCATCCCATTCACGGCGCTCGCATTTTGGCGCGGCAATAAACGTCGCGATGCTGCGCAGCATGAAGAGGAAGAGACGGGGACGAGGGTGGCGTACACGGTGGAGGAGCTGAAAAGGATGGGCGAGCGCGCCCCTACCTTCCGGTATACGCTGTGATTGACCCAGTGGATTGTCATAATGCCTTACCCGACTAGACGCACATTCGCCACCTCTCGCGGCTCCGTGTGCGTAATTGAAGTATACGATCGCGAAATCGCAGCAGCATCTGCGCAAAGGCATATGTCAACAAAATCAAGTTGGAGGACATCCGTTCAGCGTACGCATAATTCGATACAGTAACATAGCACCCACGGCGCCTCCTCGGCTGCAAACAACGATCCCTGATCATTGATTGATGTCTGTTTGCGACGCACACCAGGATGCTGCGGAATGGTGGCGGCGAGTATGGGTGAACTGCGCACCATAAAGAGACAGCGCTGACAGACGATTTCAAGCGTCCAGATGGTCTCCAATTCGCCGACAAGGACGCGTTGTTGGAGAAAGCACGCGCGTTCTATCGGCAGCAGTGTAGACTAATGAAGATGGTCGCGACAAACGTGTCCAGGCATCGTGGGTGCTGAACGGAGAGAGCAGCAACGTCTCCTCCATCAAAGCCAATTTCCGACCGGGGATTGCGTGCGTGACCGATAAGCGGTCGGAGGAGGGCGAAAGCAGTGCCCGCGGCGAACCACAGCCCAAAGCGGACTGTGCCGCAGGACGAGCAGTCCGTCGTATGCTCTCCGCAGAGTCGGTATATGCGTCAGGCTTAGAGGCCACCGCAGTAAGCGTCCGCGTCCTGCTCGTGGACGGCGGTGCGTCGAGCAGCTCGCGCAGACGGTCGAGAGCCATGGTGCAGTAGCTGGTAAGTATATAGAGAGAGGTGAGAGCAACCTGGGACGAGCAGAAACTCACAGCAACACCATAACACCACAACACCACAACACCAACACCTCTCAGAATCGACCATGTCACAGTTCATCACCGAGGCGGCGCCCAACACGCCCTACTTCACCCCCGCGCAGGTCCCGCCTGCGGGTACCGCGGCACCCTCCAAGGACGGAACGCCTATCCCGTCGCTCTTCCAGCCCATTAAGATCCGCGGGGTCGAGTTTCAGAACAGGCTCTTCGTACGTGCATCTCGCGATGGGTGAATGCAGCGGCGAGCCGTACTGACGACCTCCGGTACAGGTGAGCCCTATGGGCCTATCCTCTGGGAACACCGATGGCAGCGTCACCCCGTTCCACACCGCTATCCGTACGTCGTCCTCTTCACCTCTCTCCGCTCACGCCCATCACTCACTCACTATATCCGCAAACAGTGGGCGGGGTCATCCTGCGCGGCCCGGGACTCACTATCATCGAGGCGACCGCCGTGTCCCCCGAGGGACGCGGCACGATGCACGACTGCGGGCTGTGGTCCGACACGCAGGTCGCGCCGCTCCGCGCGCTCGTGCAGTTCGCGCACAGCCAGGGCCAGAAGATCGGCGTCCAGCTCGGGCACGCCGGACGCAAGGGCTCGACCGCGCCGCTGTGGCTCGCGCCGAACGCGGTCATCCCGAAGGCGCTTGGGGGGTGGCCCGCGGAGGTGCTCGCGCCCAGCCCGAACGCGTACAAGGAGGGCGACCTGAAGAAGGCGTGGTTGGTGAACGAGCAGTTCAAGGCTACGCTGGAGGACGGCGGGGAGGAGGTTGTGCAGGAGCCGAAGGAGCTCAGCAAGGAGGGGATTCGGGAGGTCGTCGGCCAGTGGGCGGCCGCTGCGAAGCGCGCGGTCGACGCGGGGATCGACGTCATCGAGATCCACGCTGCGCACGGGTACCTTCTGCACGAGTTTCTGAGCCCGGTGGCGAACAAGCGCACGGACGACTACGGTGGGAGCTTCAAGAACCGTACCCGCATCGTCCTTGAGGTCGTGGACGCCATCCGCAAGGTCATTCCGGAGAGCACACCCCTCTTCCTGAGGTATGTCGCGATCCTTTTCGTCAGCAAAATAAACTCATCGGCGAGTGTACAGGCTCTCGGCGACGGACTGGCTCGAGAAGACCGTCCTGAACGAGCCATCCTGGCGGATCGAGGACACCGTCCGCCTCGCCGGGCTCGCCGCGGATCACGGCGTCGACCTCATCGACGTCTCCTCTGGCGGGGTCGACTCGCGCCAGAAGCTCGAGTTCCTGGCGTACGCGTACCAGGCGCACTTCGCGGAGGCCGTGAAGAAGGCTCATGGAGACCGCATTCTGGTCGGTGCCGTCGGCGGCATCAAGACCGGGAAGCTCGCGCAGGAGGTGCTCGACAAGGGCCAGGCGGACGTCGTGCTCGCGGGACAGGCGTTCTTGAAGGACCCTGCTGCAGTGGTCACGTTTGCGGAGGACCTGGGCGTGGACATCAAGCTTGCGAACCAGCTCGATTGGGTGACCAATGGGCGCGGTAGCATCTGGCGCTGGAAGCAGTAAGCATCATAAACTGTGCATCAGAGTAGTGCGATGAGTGGTAGAAATACATGATTTGGCTCGGTCTACCGCGTTGTAAAGGAGTACCGTACGAGCGAAGATATCGCAAGGCCTGAGGTGGGCAAGGGAGCAACACTGAATGCTAGTAATTTGAACCACAGAAAGCTCCGCTTCGGATGAGCGTTTATCAATATAAGCAGGCGCACGTACCTGGGAGTCATGGAGGCGACAGTGCAGACACGAACCCTCAACGTTCTCAACTACTACTTCAAGGTATTGGGAGACATAGGCACAAGCTAGGAGAGACGACCATGAGCACAGGCGCAGGCCAGGATGGCGTACAGGAAAGAGGAGGAAGGGGAAGAGTTTCCTTTGAAGCGCCCGAAAGTAATTGCCCACGTTTTCCCACGTGGGATTAGACGCTCAGTCTCGAGACTCAGACGGGGCGAACAACCTCCGAGGAGTCCTCCATCTCGAGCGTTCAACGTTCATGACGAGCTCACCCACTCTGGTACATACAACCCGACTATCTGGTGTTGCTAATCAGCACTCGCAATACGCTAAACTGGGGGTCTGCTCATGCGGCTGTAGCTTACGAAACTAGGGCTTTCGGACCGGCCAGTGCGGGGGGGGGGGCTCGATGAGACTGTGCGGCGAGTTCCTCAGTTTGTCGACGGATGGTCCCGCTGATGTTTTTTACAGTACAGAAAAGTAATTATTCAATGATAGTACTTGGCATCTATCAGCAATCGCAAACCGTTGCGCTGTCCTGGTGGTGTCTTTTTTCCCTGATGGCAATGCTTCAACGTGTACCTCACAAAGCTCACAAAAGGCTCCAATATCATATTGCTCCGACACGTATTGGAGCGTCCAACTCCGGCTGACGGCTCACCGGTTGTTTTCTTCTCGATATCGTTCGTGTTCGCAAGGGTGGCTCACCGCCCTTCCTGGGTGACCACTCTTATCAGAACCGGACCAGCTGATACTAGTCGAAGTCGACCGTGTCTATCTTATGCCTGTCTACGCTTCACGGACTCCACCTTCCGACCCGTCTTCTGTGCTAGTGAAGAAGGGCTGCGTCCTGTGTAGGCGACTCTGCTCTCACGATCGCTTCTCGCGGTCAGATGGCACCCGGCGCGCTCCCATAGATATATGACTGTCGCTTCCATGCCTGCAGCGTGAGCCTGCACACTCACAGGTAGCTCATCGAAATGCCTGCACCAACGCTGCCCTCTCTTCCCCGCTATACGCCTGCGCCCCCGACCAAGGAGGACTGTGAGTTACACCACCGCTCATCCGGTTTGTCGCCATACTCACGTCCACGCTCGCATCGTAGTAGAATGGGCACCGCTTCCCATTATCGACTTCTCTGAGGCTAGCACGCCCGAAGGACGTTCGGCTCTTGCTGTCCAAGTGCGCGATGCGATGCGCACGTACGGCTTTCTGTACATTGTCAACCACGGATACACCCAAGCCCAGGTACGTTTCGCTATCTATCGGACTATCGTCCGTGGCCTGCATACTAATACG
Organism: Trametes pubescens; assembly: GCA_001895945.1. Classification (NCBI taxonomy): domain Eukaryota; kingdom Fungi; phylum Basidiomycota; class Agaricomycetes; order Polyporales; family Polyporaceae; genus Trametes; species Trametes pubescens. The sequence goes on from MNAD01001602.1 coordinate 54,027, forward strand.
TATCTATCTCCAGAACGCACGGGTCTTTGACATCGCCGACGCGATGTTCACGCAGATTCCGGAAGATGAGAAGAAGCGCCTCACCGGAGACTTTCAGAAGACGGGGTCCTACAGGGGCTACAAGCCCCGTCAAACTTGGGTCAGTTGCCCACTATTCTTCCCATACCGTAACTAGCTGATACGGTTTATCAGGACATCAGCAACGGCGTGCGGGACCAGATCGAGCAATATAACTGTACGAGCTGTGCCAGAGGTTCTTTAGCTGAGGCTGACTTTCGGAACGCGCGCGCATGTAGTCCATCGCGCCGTTACCGATCCCGAGCTGCAGCAGCACCCGCGCGCGATCGATCCATTCCTGCCGGAGCTGCGCGCGTTCACGGAGCACAACCATTACAATATCTTGCATCCCCTCCTCAGGTTCGTTTCTCTGCCCTGGATGTGCGCGAAGGGCGTAACATCAACATTAATGCTGTTCACAGGATGCTTGCTCAGGGAATGGAGTTGCCCGACGACACGTTCGTAAACCTGCACAACTTTGACAGCCCCGCGGACAGTTCAGCACGCGCGATGAAATAGTGCGTCTGCATATGCCCCGTCTCCACGGTTTCGGTTAACGCGCTAGGCGATGATCCTCTCTAGCTATCCTCGCTCGCAAGAGGAAGAGGCGAACACAAACAACGTATGGATGAAGGGACATACCGGTGTGTTCTAGCATACGCGAGTCAGACGTATCGCCGACTCATGCGTACGATGGCAGACATCGGCACCATCACCATCCTCTGGAGCCAGCCCGTGTCCGGCCTGCAAATCCTGTGCCCAAACGGACAGTGGCGCTGGGTCCGCCACATCGAGAACGCCCTGGTACGTCCAGACCCCGGGGCACCTCCCCTGGCGCGCCGCGCGTGCTCACTCTCCCCACCGCGCAGGTCGTGAACATCGGCGACGGCATAGAGTTCCTCTCCGGGGGGTTCTACAAAGCGACTATCCACCGCGTGCGCCAGCCGCCCGCAGACCAGGCCGGCTGCGCGCGTCTCGGCGTGTTCTACTTCTGCATGGCGGACGACGACGTGCGGCTCGCGCCGCGGCTGGAGAGCCCTGTGCTGCAGCGCGTGGGCGTCGTGCGGCGGCCTGGATTTGAGGACGCACGCGCGCCGACGTCGCGGCAGTATCGCACGGGGTTGACGAGCGCGTACGGGGTGTCGAAGCTGGAGAAGAGGGAGGATGGGAATGAGGTGGAGTTGATACATGGGGTCGTGGTGAAGCATTATAATTGATCGTTTAGAATATTGTATGTCAACACGCACGGCTCAGAATCCAGGAAACCTGAACTCCATCCGTTATTTAAGCGCCCTGACGGTTGCGTCCCACGTGGCGACGACGTGGGTTTCCTCAGGCGCCTGGCAACTGCGACCTGGCAGCAAACCTCCTTTGCCTCGAACGTTCATGACGCTCCGCAACAGGCCATAATCTAACTCGCTGATGTCTCTCATGAACACTCTGGAGAACCTGAACTTGCGGACTTCACATGTGTCGTACGTTGTGACTTTCAAGTTTCGACAATTGGTGCTGTCGCTCTCGGACCGGCTCCATGCCTAGTGTGCGATGAGTTCTTCGAATTGTGGATCCAGTGTCCCACTAATGAGCGTTAATAGGAGAGTAAAGTGCCTATTTGATGACACCTCCCGACTGTCCTCAGTCACTTGCGAAGTCTTGCGATGTCCGGATCGTTTCTGCCGCTCATGACAGCGGTACCTCTAAATGCATGACATGCATCGAAGCTTCGCTATCATGTTGCTCCCACACCGACTGGACTCTCCAACTCCGCCCAACGGCTCACCGGTTGTTCTCTTCTTGATATCATCCCGTCGTGTTCGCAGGAGTGACTTGCAGTCCGACATCGCCGACTTGTCGTCGACGACTGCTCTTATCAGAACCAGGCCAGCTGATACCTTTCCAATCCAACGGTGTCTATCCTATGCTCTTCTGCGCGTAGCGGATCCCACCTCGTCAGCTTTTGTGCTAGTAAAAGAAGGGCTGTGTGTCCAGCATGAACGGCTCTACTCTCACGACCGCTCTCTGCGATGAGATTGCATTCAGCACACTCCCATAAATATGCAATCATTACTTCAATCCCTGCAGCGTGAGCCGGTACGCCCCCAAACAGCCAGTCGAAATGCCCGCACCGACGCTACCCTCCCTGCCTCGTTACACGCCTGCGCCCGCCACCAAGGAAGACTGTGAGCCATACCACTGATAATCATCATATTGTCGATTACTATGCTCACACTTCCATACGAATTGCAGTAGAATGGGCTCCGCTTCCCATCATTGACTTTTCCAAGGCTGGCACGCCCGAGGGTTGCTTGGCCCTGTCCGTCCAAGTGCGCGATGCCATGCGCACATATGGCTTCTTGTACATCATCAACCACGGGTACACTCAAGCTCAGGTACGCTCTTACATGACTCCAATTATCGCCCATCGACTGTGTATTGATGCATATATTGCAGAACTCTCGCATCTTTGACATTGCCGACGCAATGTTCACGCAGGTGCCCGAAGATGAGAAGAAACACCTCGTTGGGGACTTCCAGAAGACGGGGTCTTACAGGGGCTATAAGCCGCGTCAAACCTGGGTAAGTTGTGCGTCGCTCGCTAGCTTAGGTTGCCTGACTTTTCACTCTAGGATATCAGCAACGGCGTGCGCGACCAGATCGAGCAATACAATTGTACGAGCTTCTTTTCAGGTGCTTCCTGGCCATCCTTAGACCTGATGAACACGCATCGCTGTAGTCCACCGGGCTGTCACCGACCCCGAGCATCAGCAGCACCCACGCGCGCTCGAGCCGTTTTTTCCAGAGCTACGCGCGTTCACGGAGCACAACCATTTCAACATCGTGCATCCGCTCCTCAGGTTTGATTTGCTGCGCTGCACGTGCGCGAAGATCTCTGTGACACGTCCCTTTGCAGGATGCTCGCTCTGGGCATGGAACTTCCCGAGGAGACGTTTGTGAAGCTGCACAGCTTCGACGGGCCCTCGGACAGCTCGGGTGCGTATCGCGCGTCTGACATCGTGCCTTTCGTTCATTTTATTGGCGAGCAGGGCGCGTAATGAAGTAGTGAGTCTAGATGGATCCGCACAAACCTGGTGGTTGCTGAGATAGTATTTGATCTTTTCTAGTCACCCCCGCTCGGCAGAGGAAGAGGCGATGACGAACAATGTGTGGATCAAGGGACATACAGGTGCATCCCAACAAGACTCCAAAAGCTAACCCTGAGGCTCACTCGCGCGGCGGCAGACATCGGCACCATCACCGTTCTCTGGAGCCAGCCCGTGTCCGGCCTGCAAATCATGTGCCCCGACGGGCAGTGGCGCTGGGTCCGCCACATCGAGAACGCCCTCGTACGTCCCGATCACCTCTCCCGCCGCCTCAGTGCGCATCTTGATGCCCGCCCCCACGCAGGTCGTGAACATCAGCGACGGCATGGAGTTTCTCTCCGGCGGTTTCTACAAAGCGACGATCCACCGCGTGCGCCAGCCGCCCGCGGACCAGGCCGGCTGCACGCGCCTCGGCGTGTTCTACTTCTGCCAGGCGGAGGACGACGTGCGGCTCGTGCCGCAGCTCGAGAGCCCGGTGCTGCAGCGCGTGGGCGTCGTGCGGCGGTTTGAGGACGCACGCGCGCCGACGATGCGCCAATACTACACGGGGGTGATCAGCGCGTACGGGGTGTCGAAGCTGGAGAAGCGGGAGGACGGGACCGAAGAGGAGGTGATACACGGAGTTGTGGTGAAGCACTACAACTGAGCATGTAGGATTTAGGATGTGAGTGATGTACGTAACCGAGACGAACTGAAGAAAGTCCACGGAATTCAGCTTCTTTCCATGTGTACAATAGCAGTTGATCCGTTCCGGGTCCATCTGGAGATGCTGCGAAGCCACCTTCGTGAGTGATCCATCTTCTCCGTTTCCATGCCTGCGCCGCGAGCATATCTGACGGACGCGCATGTAGTGCTCGATGACCCAACGGTAGCCCTGGCTGCCCAACTCAAGTTAACATCGTCTCCAGTAAGGCGGCCTCAAATGAGCCTCCATATTCTTGCGCAGTCATACTAACTGGATACATGCCCTTGTCATCACACATTGGGGACCTCGTCGCCCAAGCCCGCCGCCGCCGTATATGGCACGATCATAAATCACTAATATGTGCTGTCGATATTTCGTATCGAAGATCATCCTCGATTTCGCAGCGACTACTCGACACAGGCTGCTGGACGATATGCATCTCTCGTATCGTCGCTAAACCCCGTAAGTCATTTGTATGCCCATAATGGTATGTTATAAGCAAAGTAACTTCTCACCTTGATCGCGGTGCTGCTAGGTTCATCATCTAGCAGGTCACCGGTCATCCTCGATATCAACTCGACTCCAATCTGCATTCCAACCGCCCGAGAACATTTTAACCAGAGAGATGCCGCTTGCTACTTATATCTCTCCCCTCGGTATCCGTTCGGTACTTCAATAGTTCCGTGCACTGACTCCACGCCGATACTAGTAGCTGGCCATTTGACCCTTTCACCACAATCCTTGCACCGCAAATATATCCTTACACTGTCTGAGACTTGAGACTGGTACGTTTCAGCCGGTCAAGGGGTTTGCGCGCACCATACTCACCGTCGAATCGACCGCAAGCGCCGCCACTGAAGAAACTGACGATGCTGTCGTTTACGGTTGGCAACACAATGGCTGCAGAACCGGACTGCAATGATCTGCCTTCACCAAGTATATTCAGATTCAATATTTGCCACGCTACACGTGCAAACACAGGTGGTGAGATATTTGACTCTTCTCCGCTATGTTACCACGATCTAACTATGTATGCCATCACCTACAATATTCAAACGTGCAGTCGGAAGTGCTCCAAGTGGTACCCCCTCTTCCGCCTCTTTTCATAGTACCCCCCTGCCAGTGTCCACGTCTTCACTCTCTGCAAGCTCTGTGGAGAGATCGGCCAGCCCCTCCAATCTCAGCATCTATACGTCCGTTGAGGACGGGGCCACTACTACGGAGAGTAACTTGGTTGCATCTCCGACATCGCAGTCATTCATCCCGATGTCAAGTGGTGTTCAACCAGACCCGAGCCAAGGACAATCTACAAGGTTTAGTACTTCTGCTTCACCGCCCATCTCCAGCCCTCCCACTTCGGCGCGCGCCGATGTCACTACTACGTCTTCAACCTCGACGGATATCAACAGCGGCCAAAACGAGTCGGGGGTCCCGGGTTCGGCGAGTTCGCCACACCGCACAAATTCCAGCTTTCTACCCTTCGTGGTCGTGCTTCCGATCGTCTTCGTGGCTTTTGCTTCCATAATGCGAGCCACGAATCTCCTATCTACCGCGTTGAGCCACCCCTCTTCGACACCATCTCCTCGTCACCTTCCTCCCATCGACACGTGTCTACGCAGGGCTATAGCACTCATGCCCTGGATGGCAGCTCGACTCTCTTTACCGACGCTCCAGTCTACGATCCCCTAGTGGAAAAGGTGGCACACCGGAGAGCATCGGCCCCCCCTGGGCCTGCTCAAGCCTCAATAGCCTGCACATCTTCGGACGATCAACTTCCTCAATATAGCGACCTCCGTTACCGGGTGTCTATCCCGGCGGTCCCACTTGTACCACCAGCCTACGTAGTACCGCAAGCAGTCGCCTCCCGTTTCGATCATCTCCCACCGACTACTGGTGTTGCGGCCACGTCCTCCTCCGGGGATGGAGCACTTCTCCCGCCGGCGACCACTTCAACTTACGATACACGCGCTCTCATCGGAGGCCCTCAATCAACGGCCCAGGACGGCGACGGCGTGGGAGGGCAGGATCGCGTGCTCGTGCTTCCGTGGCCGCTCGGAGAGCGGCTGCTAGCGCTTCTGACGAACACTCCGCAGGAGTGCGGACCGGGAGAATTCTTCACGGGTGTGGAATCCGAAACGCTGCCTGCATACGCACCTCGGGAATAGGCGTGGCCGAGCGACGATGTGCGGTGGAGTCACCTTCAAGGTGATGCACCAGTATCGTAGTATTCTCGAACGCGACACACTAACACGTGTAGCTTTGCTTACGCAGACTGTTAATGTGCTGGAGAAGTAGGGGAAAGGTCTGTGATGACGGTCGAGTACTTGGAAGCCTGAGCTACTACCGCCGCACAGCGAATTCGAGCGCCGTACTAGTTGTTTTAGTGCGATGTGCGCAAACTATGCCTAGTTTCTTCTTGATTCCAGAACTTGGGATGCTGTTGGGTGCGCGCCTGGGTGAGCGACTCCATGACCCTATCGATATCATCTCCCTTTGCACTTTCTGCATCTGACGGGCATGTTCGCAGTGGACCACGAGTTGCCGAAATGCACGTCGAGGGCGGCCCCTAACGACACCGTCACGACGCCTATACGTGCTCAACGTTTCATAGCTCACGCGGTCTGATCAATTACCATCTCACGGGCTGTCCAACATTCGCCAGGTTGGCATGTTCCATACAAACTCAATCGCTAACACAGCGCCGGAGAACGTTAGATCTGGTCTCCGGAGGCTCCACACTGCATAAAACTTCCCATATATCATATCTCGTCTTGGGCGATTCCCCGCGTTCAACTCGGACTACCGAAGAGATGCGCAGCCCATGCAGAAACTGAGCGCCGCGGGGCTGCTGTTGTAATTGTACGTTCAAACCGCTCGATATATCATTTCCTTCATCATAGCGTACTGCTGCTGCGTGGTAAGGTTGCAAACAACGTAGAGAGATGTGTTTCTGTGATGTTGCAGAAATCGCCCGTGGGAAATCGGAGTTTAGAAGTGCTCAGCGCTCACGCGAGGCTCGAGCTGCACTCTGCTAAACATCTCGGGTCGTCCAGTCGCGGTGTTTGTCCGGCACGAACTCGACCCTCTTATCCAGTCTGTTACAGGAAGGTGGATATTGGAAAACTTGAGGAAGTTAAATGGGAACAAACTACTTACTTTTGGCCACCCCGGCGGTTCCTTCTATAATTTATAAACGCCCGCACAGTATCTATCCACGTGGCGACGACGTGGCGAAGACCGGTGGCATGAGCATAAGACGAACAAACCGTCGGTCTTGAACGTTCTGAACGTGCACCCGCTCTGTTACTACAACTTACCCGCAACCCGACTCGCCAGGTACAACGTAAAGATGGAGGGCCATACTGGTGCGTCCTAGCATTTGCGAGCCGGACACCCCCCACTCAATTGAGCGCGGGATGGCAGACTTCGACGCCATCACCATCCTTTAGAACTCAGTGTCCGGCCTGCATATTTTGTGCCTAGACGAGGAGTGGCGCTGGGTTCGCCACATCGAGCACCCCTTAGTACGTCCCGGTCATCTCCCCCTCGTGCGCCGTGCGTGCTTACCTCTCCATCGCGTAGGTCGTGAATATCGGCGACAGCATGCAGTTCCTTTCACGGGGCTTCTAGTATAATGCAACAATCCACCGTGTGCGGCTGCGTGCGCCTCGGCTGTTTTGCTTCTGGCGGACGACGACGTGCCGCAGCTCGAGAGCCCGGTGCCGCATCGCATAGGCGTCGTGCGGCGGTTTGAGGACGTGCGCGCGCGCCGACGTCGCCGCAGCGCATTTAGAGTATCGAAGCTAGAGAAGAGAGAGGTCTGAACTGAGGAGGAGGTGATATACAGCGCTTTAGTGAAGCATCACGGCTGAGCGTGCAGGTATCGGGGCGCGAACAGCGTATGCAAGGGGGGCGGTGGCGTCGGGTCGCGCCATTCGCAGTGAGGTTGGGAGTTCTGAAGTCGGCTCGATGAGCATCTTGCACGTACAACAGTAGTCTGCCCGTCCTTCACCCAACTGCAAATACTGCGGATACGCCTATGTGAGTGATTCCATTGCGGTGTCCATACGTGTGAAAGCCTCATTTACATCTGACGAACACGCAATGTTAGATATCTGTCAGCCATTATTGAGACGCCCCGTTCCAGGTTACCCGGATGCCAATGTCGGTATTGACTCGATTGAGCAATCACGCATCTGTGCTGTGCACATCGCGTTCTGAACATTTCAATCTCGCAGCAAGTAAGTTTCCTATCTCCCTGGCATGAATGGGGACTTACTTCCCGGCACAGGATACTGAAGGATGTGCGTTGCTCTCGGCAGAATTGCCAGCCGTCGTGTATATTGACAACCCGTGGAGCATGCAATCGGACTTCCTGGGAAGGGTAGCAATCTTCCTTAAGACAAGTGCGATGCCACGGCGAGTCGTGACCATACAAGACTATAGATGCGGGCGGGAAGCCGATCACAAACTGTTCATCTTCTAGCAGGCAAGATTCAGTTTGAACCTAATCCACACGGTCCTAACAACACGCGATTATTCTGATCATATAGGCGCATTGCTCACTACCGACATCTCTCCCCTCGGTCACCACCTGCATAACACCGTTTGCCGAGTACGTCGAACCAACATACGACCAATCGAACCCTTGAACAACATAGTACTCATCGAGCTGTTACATTCGGTACGTTACAACGAGTCCGCGGCTCAGTCGTGCACTATGCTCACTCTTTGAATTCATCGCAATCATATCCACCGACATACTCAACACGTTCGGAACAGTGAACTCCATGAATTTACAGAATTGCAGCTACTTCTGTGACAGCTTAGGCCGCATAGACGTCCCGCCCTCAGCTTGTGACAGTTTAGAATCCTTGATGTGAGTATACATGTACATTCCCGTACACACGCAGTGTATCTCGCGATAGGGCGCTCACGACCTGGGCATCAGTGCTCCTGGCTGCACCTGCACGGAATCCCCCGTTAACGAAGAGCTCGCCTGTCTGGAAGCCTTATGTTCCACGAATCAGGTCAACGTGTTCGTCGATGCAGAGCTTGCTAGATGTGGCACAACCGCATTTTCAGAGGGTGAGCTACATCAATATCTTCGCCTGACTTACCAGGATCTGACCGTGCGTATGGTCGCTCATAACATCGAATCTGGATCGTGCAGTTTCAAGCATGCCTATCAGTACAATCACCTCTTCCTCCATATCCTCCTTGTCACCTATCACCAGTCTCAAGACATCCTCGCGATCTCCGACCGACATCAGAATCTCAAGTTCTAAAAGCCCGCCGCCAACGACGCTAACGAGCACGTCGCAGTCTGGTAGCACCACTACTAGCAGCGATACAACGACTCTCAACAGCCGCTCGACCACATCCGGATCGTCTCAACCTCTACTAACGACCGCCCCTTCATCGGGAGTCTCGAGTACAACGCATGGAGGGCTCATTAGTAGCACATCCGGCACCGCTGAACGTGAATCAACTTCATCCGTCGCCGACTCTACCATCTCAACCACCTCGGCCGGCGCCCATATCGCACCTTCCGGCCGTGGACCCTCGGGCTCAAGCTCGCCGCATCACGTATCCGAAGCCCTCGTCATCGCGCTTCCGATCATCCCAGTCGCCTTCTCCGTCGCAGCAGCGCTGTACTACTACAAAGCAAGGAAACGGCGACGCCTTGCCAATCTGGATGTGAAACCTGCGACACGCGTCAATGATCCATCGATTCCTCCGCCCGCCTTGACGCAGCACAGTGCCCAGAGTTCGAACAGCGACGCGAAACGCGAATCTCGTGTAGTAGACGACCACGGGTCGCGCTTCTTCGACCCAGAACCACGGCTACCTGTCCCTCCACAGTCCGTCATCTCCTCGCGTTCATCTCTACGACGCGTATCCACGCAGGATCACAGCGCGCATGCACCCCAGAACGGGTCAACTTCTTCCAGAGTCTTCGCCTTCCCTTACGATCCCGATCCGCATCACAGAACATCGACCTTTCCCATGCCCCCTCCAGCGACAGCTCGTACATCTCCGGACGTCCACCATAGCCCGGAGCGCGATCTCCGTCAACGACGTTCTCATCCGCGTAACCCACCTGCGCCACCACCGTACGATGCGCTCATCGCTGCCGCTGAGCTCGATTCTCGTGAACCGGCCGTTGCGCCTGAACCCTCCTCCCAGGCTCCCGCACTTTCATCAACGCCACCCGTTTCCGCCTTCGAGACTCGTGTTGTCATTGAAAATCAGCTCTCGACGGCCGGCAGGAATGAGCAAGACGGCGCTATCGTCCTGCCTTGGCCGCTTGGAGAGCAGCTGTTATCGTTCCTGGCAAACGCGCCGAGTCGGTCGCGTAGAGAGGAGGAGGGATCTACGAATGTGGGGTCAGAGACACTGCCGGCGTATGCGCCTCGGGAATAGGCGTGTGGCCGAGACGATGCTATGGATGTTCAGGAGAGGTAACGTATTATATTACTAGCATCGTGCCCTCGAGTGTATACTGACGCGTCTGGTATCCCCTAGGCGGATGTTCCGACTCTGTGTTCTGAGAGTGGGCAGGGACTACAGTGGTGATATCTAGTGGCACAAGTCACCAGGAGGGCTTGGAAGGGCCGTATTCATGGTACCCAGTGTACCATTCTCTCTATATACCCAACATTCAGAAGTTCATCCTTCGGAGGCTTCCAGGATTGACCGCGAGATTGAGCGAGAAAGGATCGATGTCACGCTTCGACATCAAGTAACGTTGTCGTATACATCTTAAGCTCTGGGACATATGACAATGGGATACAGGCATGCACAGAAGTTGAGCACATCGTGTAGTCCATCGTGGCCCGGAAACCGTTACCGCCGCCACAGTACAGAGCGCCGAACGACTCAATTGCACATATAGGCAGACATTCCACCCTCGCAACCTCGCCGCACTGCTCCGGGACGCCGTCTTTCCATCACTGAGAGCCTCATTCGCAAGTGCAGAAGCTGACGTCGAGGTGCGCCGCGTCGCCGTCGAAGTCGTAGTCGTACGTCCCGCCCGCCTTGCTGCTGTAGCACTGTTCGATGATGTTCTCGAACCCGTCCCAGCACTCCTGCTGCGTCGCGAAGCGTCCGGAGAGCGTCGCGCGTGCCCAGCCCCAGGAGACCGGGGCGGCGGCCGCCCAGTCGTCCGAGCCGCAGAAGAACTGGTGCAGGGACCAGATGGAATCCTCGGTCTCACACATCGAGCACTTGCCGCTGCTGTAGCAGCTAGCGGCGAGTGTCGTGGGGAGCGCTGAGGCGAGGGTTGCAGCGAGGATGGCGAGGGGTGCGAGGTGCATGATACAACCTGTGCGAGATGTAGAAGGTAAGAGGTTTTGATGATCCGTGGAAAACGAGAAGCTAGCGTACTATGTGTGCTCAACAATGAAGGTGACGGTGAGGAGCCCGCACACATCTGTCGCGCTTTTAAGTGTCTCCGTTGGGTGCACTGTCAGCCTACAAAGCATTCGCCGGTGACGTTTGTCTTCGCTTCAGGCTCGGCAGAATTTCGCACAAGTAGAACCTTGAGAGTACACAGAACGACCGCGAGCTATGATGATCGGTAGCTGAGTGGATAGGCAGGTGAGCTGTATGATCAGGACATCCAGAACCTGGTCTCCTCCTCACCCTTTCATGTAAGCGAAGTATAGAGAACCACTGGAAGTCGGCTGTCCAGGCCCTGTGGAATGTCATCCTGAGATCCGTCCAATATAACATCGTACCGGCGTGATCGATTTTATGTGTATACCGAGAACTTCCCCTGTTTGAGATTGGCGAGTGTGGAAAGTGAGATGCAGATATAGTATTGGTTTTATGATCCGAAAACGCGCCGGAGTACAGTTGCAGGCGAACACAGAGATGTATTGGCGGATGCGTACCTGATCGTTGAATGTCATTGACAATGCTGAATACGCTGGGTACGTGACTGGTAGCCATTTCTAATCTGCTCAAGAGAGGCACATTATTGTGTAACTGACGCGTACTTTTGAAATCGCACACTGGCATATCTTGGTATCGCTTACTCTTCTGATTAGAGCAGGCCGCAAAAAGCCCTAGCCTGTAACTAGATCATCAGTGCTCGCTAACTCCGAGTCTGCCAGGACAGGACTCCATGTGTAGGCATAAGGTTTGAGTATAAGACTTAGACATGCATACAAGCACAGATCCTGGCTCGTCGCTGAGCAGAGGTCTGAGTCGAGACCTTCAAGGAACGATGGGCCAGCGCGCAGGACACCAAAGTAGTAGCCAGATCTTCGGTGAAAGTCTTGAAGCCTGACAGATAGATACCTGAGATGCGAGTGAGCTACAGAAAGTTCAGCGAACATGGAGGAGTCAGCCCCCGCTGGGAGGGGGTGAGCTAATGTGAGAGCAGGAATCAGGAGGAGGCCTCGGAGCCAGACGGCCGATAGCCTGTCTGCATCACTCAATGCAAACACCAGTAAATATGCGCGCCACCGCGCTCGTGGGAGACATGGGCGCCTTCTTCGAGTTGTCTTCCTCTCTCCAATGTACACTCAGTGCATGTTTCCGGTCCCCGCCATGGCTTTGCACCATACTCGCAACCATGGCCGCTTTCTTCTATTGATTCCTGTATCTCCAATATCAAGCTGCAACTGCACAGCGAAGACGCTCTCACAACTTGTCAACGGTCACACTCGGAAGAGTCTCGAACCGCCCGCCACCACTATCTCGTCGAAGATGAAGCAAAGGAGTACAACATTCCTACTTGGATCATGCTTCGTGTCTGCTCTATGCGGATGAAAAGGTGTTGATATATATACTACGGCCTCCCGTTTCCCGTTCCACTTTGACCACGTAAGAAAAATGTACGTCGAGCGCTCAGAATCGGATGCGTTGGAGTCCAGTTATAACTGACAGCTCACTCACACCGACAGTATTTCGGGAGTTTCCCACAAGAAGCGATTGGGAGGGGCAAGAAGCTCAGGAGCCTGAACTTCTGTCCTGAAGACCTTTATATCTCCACTCCGCTCTCACTGCCATACAACGTCGACGTGCCGGTGGTCATGTGTCCGCGAGAGGGTATTGCAAGCACACGCGGGGCTTCCATATGACCCTTGTCAGCACTAGAGGGTGAGGGCGAGCGAGCGACCCTGCTTGCTCACTGCCCATTGATCCTCCCCTCGAAACCGCTCTTTCTTATGTCTCAACTAGCGCACGAGTCTCGACCGGAGAGTATCGCGAAGGGTGATATCGAAGCGATGGAAGAAAAAGTGTCTTCCGAGGCAACGGATATCACTTATCCCGTGGCGGAGGAACTCTCTGCGCCGCCTACTCTCACTGCGGAAGAGGAGAGACGACTGTGGCGGAAGATAGACCTCCGTCTCCTGCCGATTCTGATCATCATGTATCTAGTGGCGTCGATCGACAGGAGCAATATAGGTGAGTACTCCTCAGACATCTCTTCGCTTATACAGGCTGACTGAAATGCTTAGGCAACGCAAAACTCCAAGGGTTGCTGACCCAGCTCAACCTTACCGGAGACCAATACAATGTGGCCCTCGTAAGTATAGTCCTCATTCGTCATCCGAGGAAGCCTTGACCAAACCATTGTTTTAGACCATGTACTTTGTCGTACGTGATCCTCCTGCTCTCGAGACGCCCCCCAACCGACGCAGCGCTCCAGTCCTACACGCTGTGCACCGTGCCATCAAAGTATGACATCCCTCTTCGTGCGCGAAGTGGCACCTGACTCGGATCGACCGGTAGCCTGCTACTCAAGAAGCTTCGTCCTTCGAGATGGTTACCGGGAATTTCTGTCAGTAATTCAAACCGTGAATTCCGAACTGGATGACTTACGTTCTTTCAGCTCGCGTGGGGCATTATCGCGTACGTCGCACACAATCGAATGGGGTGTCGAAACTAAGGGCCAACTTGAAATAGCACGCTTATGGGCCTGGTCAAGACGTCAGTACAGCACATTGCTACCTGAAAGCGATTGTCTGACACATACGCCGCACATAGGTACCCGCAGCTTATCGGAGTGCGCGTGTGCTTGGGTATCGCGGAGGCCGGCCTCCCTCCTGGTGTCTTTTACTAGTCCGTTTCTAAGTATACGTTCCTGAAGTACATCTCTCATTCCCTTCACAGCATAACGATGTGGTACCCGCGCCACATGGTGCAGTATCGCGTCGGACTGTTCTGGGGCGGAGCGACGTTCGCGGGCGCCTTCTCTGGGCTGCTGGCGTTTGCGATCTCGTTCATGTCGGGCACGGCAGGGCTGCTTGGGTGGTCGTGGATCTTCGTAAGCGTCGTCCTACGTATATCTATGACCCGTGTTGACTGCGTCCAACACGCACATTTCCGCGTAGATCATTGAAGGGCTCATCACAATTGTTGTCGCGGTCGCTGCTTTCTTCAGTAAGCTTCTTATTGCTGAGAAGCATGCGTAGTTTAACAGCTCCCACAGTTCTCGTAGACTTCCCCGACACAGCGATGTTCCTGACTCCGGAAGAGCGAGCGTATGTGGTGCACAGGAAGAGTATGTTTCCCGCTTGTCACTGCGACCTTTCGTAAATTTGACAGGTTTGCGCGCATAGAATATGACAACTCCTCTGTAGGCGAAGAAGAACATTTTGAGATGCGGCAGTTGTGGGAGACGCTCTTCAACTGGAAGGTCATCGTCTGCTGTCTAATCAATGCCTCCGTGATCACGCCCGGTATGTTTGTTCCCATTCTCGTTTCTGCTACGCCTGTCGACGTGTCTAATGCATCCTGGTAGTATACGGCATCACTCTCTTCTTACCGTGAGTAACCTGCAGAAACATCCACGTTCTACGCTAACTCGATTACCTGTAGCTCCATCATCAACGGGCAAGATACCACGTGTCGTGAATTGCATGTACACGTACTAAACTTCTGATAGGTTTGGGTTCAACACCGTAATCTCCCAGCTTCTCTCCGTCCCGCCATACATCGTCGGAAGTGAGCGCATGTGCTCGTTGTTCTCATGGATACTCACCTCTCGCTCCTCCTATAGCCGCGGCCGTGGTCGCGTGGTCAAAGTGGTCGGACATCCACCAGAAACGCTCTCCCTCAATCCTCGCAGGGCTCCTCTTCTGCCTCGTCGGTTTCGCCATCAACGCAGCCGACACGCCTATCGGCGTACGGTACTTCGGTACCTTCCTCGTCGTCACAGGAGGCTACGCGGGGTTTCCGGGGAACGTTTCTTGGTACGCACCTGACGAGCAACATTCCGGATCATTTATCTGACAAGATCATCTGCCAGGATGGGAAACAACACCGTGGGGCACTACAGACGTGCCATCGCCATCGGGATGCAGGTCATGTTCGCGAACGCCGGCGGCGCCATCGCGTCCAACATCTACCGCGTCCAAGACGCGCCGCGCTACCTCCTCGGACGTGAGAGTCCCAATAATCTCTGGCTATACTGCAGCGCAGAATATGTGACTCTGACGATGCTTGGCCTCCAGATGCCGTCGAGCTCGGGTTTGTCGGCATGGGCCTGACGCTCCTGCCCATCATGGTCTTCACGTACAGCCGCGCGAACGCGCAGCGGGACGCGGCCCAGCGTGATATGGAAGTGCGCGGTGTAAAGATCGAGTACTCGACGGAGGAGCTGCGGAAGATGGGCAACCAGGCGCCAGACTTCCGGTACACATTGTGAACACGCTGTTTGCGAAGGGACAGTGTGTTGTATGAGCGTAGGTGAGGATGTATGCGTATGGAGTGTGGTGAGGATGTATAGTACAGTGTGCAGGGGCTGTTTCTTAACGTGTTCAGTACCGTTCGTATGGAGGAGGAAGCGTCACGGTGGTCGCTGTGTCATCGTCGCTTTCGTCCAGCGGTCCCCTAGGGAGACGAACAGCTCCGTCGCGTGCATGCGTTGAGGCTCGCGTCCCGACGTGCGAATTGTGGCCCTGCTGTAACACAGGCTGTGCGGTTGGTTCGGCGACTGAGAATGCGTCGTTCCGCGTGGCAGGGTCCATAGGGGATGTGGTCTCTGGTCGATGTATAGAGGGGAGAGATCGGAGGACCACGGGCTCCGAGACGGTTCCAGGTATAATTTCCCCAGCCTGTGCCGATGACGGATCGCCTACAACGCTCAACCCTGATGGGTCAACAGGGGATGCATAGGCGTTCCCCAAAGGGAGCTCGTGCTGGCTCATCAGTGCCTCGGTTGATAGATGTGGTTGCGGGGATGCGAGGGAAGATCTGCCGGGGTCGACTGGAGACCATAGTATCAGGCCGACGTAAATCCAGTATCGCTCCATCGCTGACTATCGAACGGCGTACCGGTGTCACGTCTACGCCAGTCTCTGCGTTGTCTCCGTTTGTGAATCCATACGACCAGAACAAGCAGGGCGACGAGGGCCACAGCCCCCGCAATAGCAATGCCTACTATGGTGCCCGCGCTCAACGACGGCTTCAGGTGCGACGCCGCGTGGTGCACGAAGCCGGGACGTGTGTCATGTCTGACGCGGAAACGACGTGATATCGCACTTGTCCCATCGGCGTCCACGCCGAATACAGCCAATGGGCATTCAATGCTCGCATTTGCCATCCATGCGACGGAGTTGTTGGTGAGGGAGGGAAATAGTGTAAGGACTGATTCGGTAGAGGTGCCGACGGTGATGTTGTATGGGGGTGTTCCGCCTGTCCAGTGAAGCCTGACGGGCGTGGATTCGAGAGGTGAGTACGGTGTCTCGATACGGAAGGGGATTATGGCGGCAGCCATGGGTCGGTATCGAAAGGAGGGGGGTTGAACTTCGTACTCTTGGTGGGGGTGTCGCCTAGGAATGATGCAGGACTGAAAGCAGGTGAAAAGCGAACGAAACTACGGGGTATGAGCGTGCTATATGCCCTCTCACATCGGAAGCCCATTAGTACGAATGGCGGCATGGCAGTTTGGAGGCAGACTCACCAGAAATTGGCTATTGATCCACCGCGGAGAGGGCGCCAGCGCAACTTAGCGAAGTACTTCCAGGCAGGAAGGGTGCCAGTGAGTCGTCCGGCTCCCTATAACTCTGCCGTGGAGCGGCGGCCGAAGTATCGAAGTATCGATTTGCTGTTACTGTTGCTACAGCCTACTGCATCCGCTTGCCCTTCGCGGGCGCATGCGTAGCTTGTGTGCTGCGTTTCCGCGACTGGGGTCATACGAAGATCGTTGTTTGTGCGCTGTACGACCAGATGAGTATTGAGGCGATCTTGTGCATCTTCTCTGAGCTGTCACCCAGCGATGTGTGTCTGACTTCGTGAAAAAAACACGTACTGGCATTCGGGGTTTTCGGAGAGAACATAAGCTCACACGATAGTGGCTGAGGTGTTCGCGAGACTCTTCTGTACGGAATGATATGCATAGTAAGATGGTGGAATGGGAGGATACAAGCAATGACGTCAATATCCTCAGTAGCGTCTGTATGGAGGGGGGAGCGTTGCCGTTGCGTCGATGTCGTCGAGCGCGTCAAGGGGTCCACCTGCGAGGCGAACACCTCCATCGAGTGCGTGTGTTGGCACGCGACCCTGGTCTCCGAGAGGTTGAGGGTCGCTGCTGGCGAGTGCAGAGCGCGAACTGTGACTTTCTTGTGTACTGCCTGCTGAGTCCAAGGCATTTTGCTTGGACCTGGTCTGTGGCGGGCGTACGAAGGGGATGACTTGACGGTCCACGACCTCCACGACGCTCATGTCGGCGCGAAGCGTGTGGTCCCCAACTTCTGCGGATGTTGACTCGTCCAGGACTCTCGAGCCAGACGATTCGACAGCTACTTCGGCTCCCTCCGCGCGAAGTTCGCGTTGACGCATCAACGCTTTGCTGGAGAGCTGCGGTTGCGCCGGATCGAGCGAGGTTCCATTAAGGTCGACTAGGAACCATGATATCAGAAAACGTGCGTCTAGGAGCGCTTTGATCGCAGGCAGTGGGATTGGCCTACCTCTTTCCCGTCCGTGCCAGTCTCCACTACGTCTTCTTCTGCGAGTCCACACGGCGAGGGCGAGAGCAGCGCTGCAGATAACCGCACCCGCAACGGCGATAACTGCGATGCCGCCTGTACTGAGTGCTTTCTTGCCGTGCTGCAGACAGCTATCGCTCGTTCCTCGATTCATGATGAAGATGTCCGAGTTCCCATCTACTCCGTCCGCATCAGTGCCGATCACAGCTACCGCGGCACCGGCGGTGACGTTCGCGATCCAAGTGGTGGAGGTGGTGGTGATCGAGGGGTAGTATGCAAGGACCTTGTCGAAGGTGGTATTGATGGTGATGTTGTATGGAGGTGTTCCGCCTGCCCAATGAAGCTCAACGAGCGTGCATTGGGCAGGTAGTAGTGGAGTGTCGATGGTGAAGAGTGTCGACACAGCAGACATTTTGTCGAGGCTGGAAAGGAGAGTTGGTGACCAAGACCTGTACTTCGAACCCTCAGTCAGTATGCCTATGCGGGCAGAGCGAAAAGCCAAGAAGGGGCGATTTGATATGGCGAAAACAGTTAGAGATTGAACTCACTGGAGCTGGCCAATGGTACACCGCAGGTAGACCGCCAGCGCAACCTGGCCAAGAATGCTCAACTTGAAGGAATGAATGATGGATGGTCGAGCTGTTGCGGGGCACCCTATAAATCACTGTGAGGAGTCACGAAAGTATGAGTTTCCCTACTGCGGTTGCTAAAGCTTATCGCACCCGTCTGTTCTTCACCGCGTCTTCACTGCTAGGATCAAACGTCGAGCAACAAAGTTCGTCGTTTGTATGCTGTGTGCCCACTTGACATATAGATGCGGCTCTATCCATCTTCACCATGCAATCTTCTGAAGTGAGCGTAGCCAAGAAGAGATCGTACGCACCGGCGGTCGGAAGCTCAAACAGAGCAACGTTCTGCCTTACGTTCAAGATAGATAGGTCTCACGAGCTGCAAGCCCAACGCTTGCATGAGATCCAGCCACAGGGAGAAGAGGACATCTCCATGGAGTGTTGTGGAGATTATGGGCTGCACCAGTGTGGTAACAGCCGGTGGGTGTAGTATACAGAAGGCTGAATTCGCGTCTCACGAATATAGGAAGTAGTTGGTGCTATGGCGCACTCGTGCGCGACGTAACCTAGGTCATGCGCAGAAGAATTTAGCTACAGCGACTGCACAATTCAGTCGTACGAAGAATAGGGCGCACCTGACAATTCGACGCGCCATATTACGGTGCAGCGCTGATCGACTCAGCTGCATCCCCTTGCCTCTCCCTGATCAGCACTCGCAACCGCATGCCCTCCCACCCAAGCAGGTCCGGCTTCGTGGCAAGCAAGTACTTGTCGATGTTTCCGTGCTGCACGCCCAAGTCCGGCGTTAGGGTCCCGTCTCACCCCGCACAAGCATGCGACGCACCTTCTTGATCGTCTTCAAGGCTCGTGCAGCGACCTTGATCTTGATGAACCGCCCGAGAGTGTCAGAAAAGAGGCGTTGGTTGTGGACGTTCGGGAGCCATGACCGGCGTGTCTTGTGCTTCGAGTTCGGTACGCTGTTTCCGTACTGCTTCATCTTCCCCTGGAAGAGGCCCAGCTGGGACCGCTTGAACGGCGTGCTGACGGCCGCGAAGAGTGGTATTGAGGGGAACATGGCGGGCGAGGACAGGGAGGCGGCAGCCAGCGCGCGGCGGTGAGTTGTCCAAGCAATTTGGGCGCCAAGTCCCCTTACCGCCGGGCTGAGGACTATCTGATAAGATAAGATGACGCATCCCACGGTGTCCCAGATGACTGCCCCCGCTTGAGCAGAGGCGATTCGGCCGAGGTTCTCGCAGGCATCTATTATCCCACTGCCAGGTTGCTGGTCACCATCCATTTTACCCCGACACGCGGTATATAAACTGCCAGCACAAGCCCACCGAGCCCACCGACGCCCCTCTGCTCTGCCCACCATGTTGTCGCGCTACGTCTCGCGCTCTCTCGCCGGACGGCAGTATGCCGCAGTCGCCTTCCAGCGCGGTTTTGCGAGCAGTTCCCTGAGAATGCGTGAGTGCACACAATATCATGGTTACGTGAGGTGTAGCTGACGACCACACTCGGTGCTTGTTTGGGGGATATCGCGCGGCGTTGCATGGTATGGCGTATGCGGGGGATGTCAATGGATGTGCGGGGAAATGATGCGCATGCGCAGAGAGCAAGATCACGGTGCAGAACCCCGTTGTCGAGCTTGATGGAGACGAGATGACGCGTATCATCTGGAAGAAGATTCGGGAGGAGGTGCGCTACATATCTGATCAGTCAACGTGCTGTAGCGCTAAAACTAAGGCTTGCAGTTGATTCTCCCTTACCTGAATCTTGACATCAAGTACTATGACCTTGGTCTCGAGCACCGTGATGCTGTGAGTCATCTCCTTGAACAAACAAGCCGCGTTTCGGTGCGTTCTGGGGTCTTAAAACTCACTCCATGCGCAGACGGACGACAAGGTCACGGTTGATGCGGCAGAGGCCATCCTCAAGCACAAGGTCGGCATCAAGTGCGCGACCATTACCCCCGACGAGGCGCGCGTGAAGGAGTTCAAGCTCAAGCAGATGTGGAGGAGCCCGAACGGCACCATTCGTAACATCCTGGGCGGCACCGTCTTCCGTGAGCCGATCATCCTCGACCGTATCCCCAAGCCCGTCCCCGGCTGGAAGAACCCCATCGTGATTGGCCGTCATGCATTCGGTGACCAGGTGCGGGTATCCCGCATATGCGTGTAATGACCGAGGCTCAACTCTTGGGGGTAGTATCGCGCCCAGGACTTCCTCGCACCAGGACCGGGCAAGCTCCAGCTGGTCTACAGCCCAGCCGACGGCAGCAACCCTACAAAAATTGATGTGTACGACTTCAAAGGTGCAGGTGTTGCGCTCGCTATGTACAACACTGACGAAGTAAGTTTTACTTGCACCGTTGTGGTTAAGAGTCGACTGACCTCGCGCCTCCCGCAGTCCATTACTGGCTTCGCCCACTCGTCATTCAAGATGGCGCTTGCGAAGAAGCTCCCCCTAGTGAGTAGCTGTACCATTGAATTTTTGTCAATACTCAACGTACTCAATCATTCTTTACAGTTCATGTCGACCAAGAATACCATCCTGAAGAAGTACGACGGCCGCTTCAAGGATATCTTCGAGGAGATCTACCAGAGGTTCGTGTACCAGCTCTGTGTCCCTCCAACTCTCATTCTTATACTCCTTTTAGCGACTACAAGTCCTCGTTCGAGGCCGCGCGCATCTACTATGAGCACCGGCTGATCGACGACATGGTCGCGCAGGCGATCAAGTCCTCGGGCGGCTTCGTCTGGGCGTGCAAGAACTACGACGGCGACGTGCAGTCGGACATCCTCGCACAAGGTTTCGGCTCCCTGGGCATGATGACGAGCGAGCTGATCACGCCCGACGGCGACGTCATTGAGAGCGAGGCCGCGCACGGGACGGTGACGCGTCACTACCGCGAGTGGCAAAAGGGCAACGAGACGTCGACGAACCCGGTCGCGTCGATCTTCGCGTGGACGCGTGGCCTGCTGCACCGCGCGAAGCTGGACGGAAACGACCAGCTGCGCACGTTCTGCCAGGATCTTGAGGCGTCGTGTGTGGAGGTCATCGACAAGGACGGCGTTATGACGAAGGACCTCGCGCTCGCGATCCACGGAAAGGCCATGAAGCGCGAGCACTGGGTCGTGACCGACGTCTACATGGACAAGGTCCACGTGAGTGCCGTTCGCTCCTACCAATTGATATGTTGCTGAACACTTCTTGACCGCAGGACAAGCTTAAGCAGAAGCTGGCCGCGAGCAAGACGCTCTGATTTGGGAACTGTGGTCTCGTAGTCAAGGATCTTGATTATCATCATGTGTAGTTGTATCATGTGTCAGAGTGTACACGTTCTGTTGCTTCACTGCGCTGTCTTGACCTTTCCTCTCGAGTTCATGCATCCTCGCTGTGTCCCTTCCACCTCCGGGTTCTTCATGGCCATCAACGCCTCATATTGCAGCTAATAACATCCCTCATATCGGCCGGCTGGCCTAATGGTTAAGGCGTCAGTTTCCGATTTATCGGGTCAGCTGGAGATTCCGGGTTCGACTCCCGGGTTGGTCGATACAGCCCGCTTAGCTCAGTGGTAGAGCGCGCCACTTGTATGGTTCAGATCCGCAAGGACTTGGACTCGGCAATGGTGAGGTCAGTCGTTCAAACCGGCTAGTGGGCACACGGCGCTATAGTGTAGTGGTTATCACTTGGGATTCTGAAGAGTGTTCCCAAGACCCAGGTTCGATCCCTGGTAGCGCCTTCTTTTGCTTCTTGTTGTCAGATAGTTGTGTTTTGCTGCTGTGTTTTGTTTTGTTTTTGAAATACTGTCACCGAGGTTCCGAGCACGGAGCGGCTTCGGGCGGTGTGGCTGTGCCGTATGATTGCCAAATATGGGCAGGCGCCGTCCCAGAATGGCAATAGCGCGGCGGGGATTCGCCAATTTGGGCGTGGCATTTGATGTGCGTTCAATGAGGAAGAGCACCTTCTTGTGCAACGGCCATGCCCTCGCCTCCAACCCCAGGTCGTCCTCACTGTTCCCCACGACGTCGAGCACCATAGGAAACACCCTTCTCCCCACTCTCCCCCCGCGGTCCCCCCGACCCAACTCCTTCCTTGCCACTATCGACGTCCGCAAGCCCCTGGACCCCTCACGACCACTATGCCGCTCTCCGGCCGCGCCCGTACCGACGGCGCCGACAAGGAGCGGTCCTCGAAGAGCCAGGAGCAGGAACTCAAGCGCGCAAGGGGTGCAATATCTTGCGCAGAATGCCGCCGCCTCAAGCTCAAATGCGACAAGACGGTCCCGTGCTCGTCCTGCAAACGCAGGGGGTGCGCCTCAATCTGCCCGAACGGCAGCCTGACCACCGGCCAGGGCACGAGGTACGCGTTTCCTACCCCTTCCTCTCGCGGGTAACAGCGCATGCGGGTGCTGACAGTGATGGCGGTGCGCGGCAGGTTCATTTTGGCGGACACGGACCGTCTACATCGCAAAATAGCAGAGATGAGCGACCGGATCCGACAGCTCGAGGACGGGCTCGCGATACTGCAGTCAAGCGTCACTCGCGATCCGCACCCGCTCCTGACCCAGGACCTGCTCGGCATCAAGTCCGGGCTCGAGCTACACTCTGCCAGTCGGTTCGCCGGCGGGAGTGGAGGCGGCGGCATGGAGGCGCCCGGAGAGGGCGAAGAAGAGGAAGAGGAAGAAGTGCAATACATCGACGCGTTCGGAACACTGGCGGTACGGGATGATGGCGCGGCGACGTTCTATGGACGCTCGGCGGGTTCAGAGGTGCGTCCTGATATCTCATCATTCGGCGATATGGCTGAGCGCCCCGTCGACTCCAGAGCCTCTTGTTGGTAAGTCATGCGCGTCCCGTAGTAGGTTCACCGCTCACCGTGCGCCCGTGCAGGACGAGAAACCTCAACTCGCGCTGTCCGCTCTCTCGCATACATCCAATGTCGATCACAATCTCTCTCCGGAGATCAACCGCCTCGCAGCGACGTTCCCCTCTGGCCCTACCAACCTCCCAATCTACGACTTTCAAGACCTTATGCAAGGCTACCTCCCACGCTGGCAACGTGCTGCTGAGCTGCGGGATCTCTACCTCGAACAAGCCCCGTGGTTCTTCGGCGCGGTGACCCAGCGCCAACTCGACGACGAAGTCCTTCCGCTCTTCTACGAAGATGCGGCGGAAGCGCTGCGCGCACGCGTGCAGATGGGCAGCAGTGCCGCAGGGAAGGGTCCACTTGGGGCCTCGTCCGGGGCGTTCAATCTGCCAGGCACGAGCAC
Organism: Trametes pubescens; assembly: GCA_001895945.1. NCBI lineage: Eukaryota > Fungi > Basidiomycota > Agaricomycetes > Polyporales > Polyporaceae > Trametes > Trametes pubescens. The sequence continues at coordinate 77,660 of MNAD01001602.1, forward strand.
TCAGCCGTCATCGCACGATATGGCGCTCATGCTCGTCGTGTTCTGCTTCGGGGCGCTGACTGACCCCTCCCTACCACCTGCACCGAACAACGAGGAGGCGGCGACATACTATCAACTCACCCGCGCTGCGCTCAGTCTTGAGCCAGTGCTCGATCGGCCGCCTAGTGTCACTACGGTACAAGCCCTGAGTCTGATGGGCATCTATCAGGTGCGTTCCAATGTGCAGTTGGGCGCCCTTGTATTGACGCTTTGATTGCAGGGTATGGTAGCGGACGAGCACAGTATCGAGACGACATGGGCACTCATGGGGCTGAGCTCGAAGCTCGCTCAAAGTGTGAGTAGCTTCAGTCTTCGCGTCGCACATGAATAGTATGCTGACCCGATGCGCTTGCAGATTGGTCTCCGTACGTGTTTTTCCGTTTTCGCTGTGACAATATTTCTTAGTGTGCCCCAGATCGCGACAGCGCACGGTGGAAGCTCTCCGCGTCGGAAGTACAGAAGCGTCGCTCGCTCTTCTGGGAGCTGTTTATTACAGACTCTTGGCAGGTATGCAGCGCACCATCGTCCTTTCATGAATGTCTGTCTCACCCTGTACGATAGGCGTTAGCCACAGGAAGGCTCCCCACCTTCACCCCTCCGTTCGTCGACACAGAACTCCCCGCCGACCCAGACCAGACGCTTGCGGATGATGGCACGCCGCAATCCAGCTGTAAGGAGTCCACCGATTGCGCATTTGCCGCATATGCTGATATGGCGGCGTGTAGTTCCTGCATGGAAGGCGCGCTGGGGGAAAGAGTGCGTCTCGAACGTTGTGACGGGCACGCTCACCGCACAGGCGCCCAAGTATTCAGTCATTCTTGACCTCGATCGACGCATCCGCGATACGTCCCTGCCGAAATACGCGCTGGGCCCGGCCCCGCAGAACGCTGGGCTTGCGCAGACGATGTCCCATTACATGCCGACAAACTATCTTCACCTAAGTGAGTACTACACTGCTCACTGTGGAGTCGGCTGCTTATCAGCCTCGCGTAGCTCTGCTCTATGTGCATCGCTGCTTCTTCGCACAAGCCATCCTCGACAACCCCACGGACCCGATGCGCAGTCAATACGCGCCGTCCTTCCTCGCGGGATATCGCAGCGCCTGCGCGCTCCTCGGCTCCATTCGTGAGCAATTCGCGCTCTTCCCCGTGCAGATCGCGCGCTTCTGGGTGTTGTGGACGCACGCGTTCTCCGCTTGTGTAAGTACTGCGCGCCTCGCCCGTCCCGCGACGACCTCTGCTAACGCGCTGGCGTCGAATTGGATCTGCAGGTGATGCTCGGATCCGTCGTGACCCGTGGCGGCACTTCCAAGACCGCGCAGGCGGCGCTCAGCGAGCTCCGCATTGCGTGTGACTTGTTCGAGCACGCGGCTACGCATGGAGGCAGAGCGCGCAAGTTCCTGGTACGCCGCGCCTAACCACGCATTCGAGTATATCACTTACCACCTATGTGCATGCAGCCCGTGATACGCAAGTTGCACGAGAAGGCACAGGCTGCGTACTTCATGGGTATCCAGCCGCTGCGACGCGACATCTTCACGCCGCGCGCGGGCGAAGCGGACCATGTCGACGAGCTCTCGATCTTCAGCGGACGCACGGCGCGCACGGTCGCTACAAAGTCGAATCGGCCGCCGCGCACGTCCCCTAGTGCATCGACGATGGGGACGCCCTCGGAACTGTCAGCGCAAGGTTCCCAGACAGGCTTGGATGCAAGGAGTTCCCAGTCGCCCCCCGCGGATGTATTCCCCGCGCTCGAATCCTCGTACCGCGCGGTCATCCACCCAGGCCTCGTCGACGAGCTCAGGACGTTCGAGGGTCAACTTGATGCACAGATCAACCAGGGTAACGTGTACTACGCCCAGGCGCAGAACACGCAGCCCGTCCATCCCGGTCATCCTGTCCAGCCGATGCAAGAGTACGTGGGGCATAGTCAGCACGTTCAGCAGCCCCCACAGCAGCCACAGCATCAATACACCGAACACTATCAGGTTTCTCACCAACACGACAGTGTCTCGCCTACAGTGCCGCACGTACAACACGAGTATCCTGTCCAATACACCCAGGCGCAACCGCAACAGTATCCGATCCACCACGCCGAGCCGCTGTCTCGACGGTCGTCTTACCATGCCCTGGCAGCCGCCGTCGATCCCGTGCCGTTATCCCACCCACAACAGCAGGCCTCGCTCCACGCGGACGATGCGCACAACATACCGATGTACGCAGGCTTCTCAAGGGCGCCGTCTCAACAAGAGTATGATGCGTACGGGCGGCCGGTAGCGTCCTCGGCGCACCCAGCTGAGCCCTCCGCGTATTCGGTGCCTGTGCAGCGCTCCGAGCTCTGGAGCGTCACCGCCCCGCCGCCGACTGAACCCTCCCCCGAACCCCACCCGCACTCACAACAGCAGCATCATTATGCGCAGCCACACATGTACCGCCAGAATGTGGAGGAGCACGTCTCACCGCACGCGCAATACGGCCAACACGTGCCCCCACAGCACCAGCCGCAACACCAGCCGCATTCGCAACCGCACCCGCACCAACCCCAGCACGCACACCCGCATCAACAGCACCAGCATCCCGTCGCCCACACGCACTCGCACCCACACGTTCAGGAACACGTACAGCCGCACGTCCACCCTGCGCAGACACGGGACCACTACGCGCAGGGCCAGCAGTACGCGTACACGCAGGTGCAGCAGATGGTGCCGCCACCTCCGCCGCCGCTCATCAACGTGCACACGGGCGGGTACAGCCTGCAGGAGACGTGGACGTCGTTCATCCAGCAGGAGCTGCCCGTACCCCCGCACGGCGGCGTCCCGCCGCAGAGTATGCCCGCGAAGTGACTAGTGAGCATACGCATTGTCCGAGATTTCCGTGTCACCGGTACCCTGATATCGGGGCCGGGTGAGTGACGAGTGTCCTCGCCGAGTGAGCGTTGGCGCCGCGGGGCGCGCGTGTGCTGTACTTGTATGTCCTGTTGTCTGTGCCGAGACCTGCTGCTACTCTAGTTGTCTGCCTTGTATGCCTTGTTTTCGTTTTTGTCGCCCTCTCTATGCGTCCTAGACCAGTGTTTCGCCGTATCTGTATCGTCGCCTCCACGGATGTCGTAATGTATGCCTGCGATGTAAACCACGTACATACCCAGGATTGTTGGAATGTTAGACTGTTTATCCTCGTGGTCGAGCTTTGGACGCCTTGCAAGGGCGATAGCATACACATAAGCTCGTAAACCAGCCTCACGTTCGGGGGCGGAAGACAATGATCGTTCCTCCCGAAGGGAGGGTGGTGAGGTCCCCCGTGGGAACGTCTGAGTTTGAACGTGCCGACGGCACGCGAACCCACCAAGTCTCTGTCCGCATACATAGTTGTGTCGCGCGGCGCGCAATATTCGCGTTCAAGGCGCGTCTGAAACCCTTTTGGCCTCTCTGTATGCCTTGTTTACCCTACATAAACATTACCATGCCTGCGATAGATCGCGCTGTCTCTCAGGAACGGGGAAAGTCTATCGAAAACGGTTACGAGGCGAGCATAGGCTCCGTGATGTCCCCGTACACATTTTGTGCAATTGTCGTCCTCGAGGTCCAATTCACGCGACATAAAGGCACACTAGGAAACCGGCATTCCGACGAAATGAGACTGCTACATGTTGGCAGTACTGCTCGCGTCGCGGCGTCGACTCGAGTCTCGCGCCACCAAGATTTGGTGGGTGCTGTTAGAAATTCGAGCTCAGACGTTCCCACGGGGGACCTCACCACCCCCCCTCACACGATGTTCTAGCCTAGCATACACAGTGCCCTTGCCTAGGGTACGTCATGCGGGCGTCGGAGCGATACCAGGTATATTTACGCACGAGAAGCGTTTACATATCCAATACAAAGGCATAACACCGATGAATGGGTCTCAGTCCTGTCTAGGGCGAAGACGCAGCACGAGATGTCGGGCGCGACCCGTATGCGGGAACGATGATCAGTTTTCCTAGCGGCGCCCGCAGCGAAACCAAAGGAACGCGAAACAGGCTGCGGCGAGGAGAAGTAGGGCGACGAGCTGGACATTGACGACCGAGGTCTCGTGTTCGATCTGCGCGCGTCGACGTGAGCTTACAAGGAGAGGATGCTAGATAACTGTACTTACCACTGAGGCAAACGGGGACAGTATCGGGATGGTGAAATGGAGCGGCCCAAGCCAGCGCGAGGCGGCACCCGCTGGTACAGCGTGGTGGTATAAGAAGTAGAGCAGCGCTAAGATGGCGGCGAGGGCGGTTCCAAGCAGCGACCACTGTCATGAAGTGCCATTAGACTTCGAGGGGCAATCGAATGCATCTACAAAGGAACTTGCCACCATCGTTTGTTGCCTCGCATACGCTTGGGAGTGTCTCCTGTTCAATTCCGCTAGCTCTCGCTGTGCAAGTTTCATCAATACTCGCGCCAAAATCTGCACGAGCTCGAGGACAGGCTTACAGATCGTCTCTCCTCGAGGGACGAGATCTCTCGCCGGTGGAACGCGTGGGCATCGAGCAAAGCCTCTGCGCGCGTTGCGCGCATCGCCCAGTGGTGCTCCACCGCAGATACTGGATGCGTGACTGCCCAGGCCGAATAGGCAATCGATTGTTGGAAGAATGACAGGGAATACTGGGTGAGAGGTCCGGAGTGTGGTCCTGCAACCGCGTGGTCTTCGCTACGGTATGCCACCACACTTCTGGAGGTCGATTCGTGTTCAGACGCAGAGTCGTGGTCGTCATGTGTGGCTCCCCAATTTGTGATACGTGCAGAACTGGAGGTACTCGACGGCATCCACGCAGTAGTGCTATTAGTGCGGCTCGAGCGCCCTGTCTCGACACCGTGATTAGTAGCTGCTCCCATGTTTCGAGCTAAAGTCATTGTTCTGCTTTCTGACACCCCCTGCCGCTGAGTGCTGGATGTTCCTCGGGAGGTCCAGTCCGGCGGACTCTTCTTCAACTTTTTCGTCTGCATGTGGGCACAGGTTTAAAGCAGCTGGAAGCCTGGAACAATCACGGCAGGTCGGAATTAATATCAATGTACAACTTCAGGAAGGGGCAAGCAGAGTTGATACCTTCGATCTAGGCAAATAGTATGCCCAAATGTTGTGTTAGCTGTAAAGAGGCACATGAGTAATCATTATACGCGTATACCTTGCGGACGTACGGGCTGTTCAAAGGAAGAGTGAGGGTATGGAAGAAAGGGATATTGACGCCCGACGGAGGCTGAATGCGTCAACGAAGGATCAGGCACAGAAGCGCCCCGTTTCTCTCCTTTGACACGTTGAAGCAGCGTCCCCAGGCATGCACCCCCTTGGGACCTTGTGTTGCTCACGAGACTGATACGACTGTACAAATAGTACGCATTGTTCGTAGTTTCAAGCATCGTAGGCCTGTTCCTTTTCATACAGATGACTATCAATATACATGCAACATAACTCGTTCAAGTTGTTTATGCGGAGGCCTGCCTAACAGCCTTGAACTCCGCCGTAAACTCGTCCACCGCGTCCAACGTCTCCATCAGGTCCGCGTAGCTCACCTGCACGCCCTTCTTCGCCGCGAGCGAGCTCGCCGTTCGCACCGCGTTCTTGATCTGCCGCCCGTTCACCTCGCGCGCCGCGAGCTTGTCGAGGAGCGCCTCCCCGAACTGCGCGGGCGCGACGCCGACCTTGCTGAGGAACGCGGCCCACACCTGCTTGCGCGCCTCGCGCGTGAGGTCGTGGAAGTGCAGCGCGACGTGGATGCGCGAGAGGAAGGCTTCGTCGAACGCTTTCACGCGGTTCGTCGTCAGGAAGAGGATGCCGTGGTAGTACTCCACGTGGCGCAGGCTGTTGTACAAGTTGAGCGCGATTCGACACTTGTATTTCGAGGATGTACTCACAAGACTGCGACCATGGCGTTCCGCTCCATGTCGTGCAGCGACCTCTGCTCGAGAAAGACGTCCGCCTAAGGGAATCACTCAGCCTATGCGCGCACTAGATTCCGAGGAACATACGAACCTCATCGATGAGCACGATCGCCTTCCAGCTCGTCGCGATGTCAAACACCCTGTTCAGCGCTTGGTCGAGGTCGGCCGCGTTCGTGCCGAGGTCTCCCGCGCCGACGACATACAACGGCTGTCGGACGTGCTCGCTCGTCGCCTCCGCCGAGAGCGTCTTCCCGACGCCGGGCGGCCCGAACAAGTTGATAACGAGTCCGCGGCCCTTGTTGGCCACGAAGTCGTCGAAGCTCAGATCGCCGTTGTGTGCCTCGACGAGCGATTGAAGCAGGATCTTGCGGTCCGCGGGGAGAACGAGGTTGGCGAACGCTTCGTCGTTCCAGACGATCGGCTGTACATGCTGGATGTTGAACTCCACTGCGTGTGCGGGCTACAGTCAGCTGGAAGAGCGGTCCGAAGATTGCAATTTACTTACGCCAGGTCTTGTCAGTCAAGCTGAAGCCGTACACGGAGGGAGGGGTGAGCATCAGCTCGTCCTCTGTCAGTTCGGCGACGTCGCGCAGCGCTCGGGCTCGGACCTGGAAGGTTGGCACGTTGCTGTCTGCATAAGAGCCTGTCAACACAATACGGCCATGAAAACTGCTTATGGAACCTACTCGGATTGTAGGGCATTGGCGGCGGAGTAGGAGGGTAGTTCCCGTATTGATCGGGCACGTTCGGAGGCGGCAAATTTATGTCATCAGCCTTGACCACAGGCATCTCGTAGTTCGGGTTCAGGCGGCGGAAGTTCCCTGCAATTGGAGTTAGAAACAGAGCTTGCACAATGATATATGAAGGTACCTCTGTCGACCATAATGCGTGACTTGACCTAAAAGGCAAGCTCATCAGTTGACGACACTCCGAATGTAAATGACAAGAACACCTACTCTGTACTTGATCGTAGACTTGGTCCCGCCCATGCTAAGCGTGTACCCCGCTGATCCGTCATACTGCATGTGGTGGATCCCCCTGAGCTCAAGCCACTTCTTCCCCCGCGCGATGAGCGACATCTCAAGCCGCCCAGCGTCGGGGTGGTACGCGATCGGGTAGACGTCCAGGGAGCTGATCTTCACCGTGCCCTTGAAGCTCGACACGAAGATGCGGCTCTGCACGCGTCCGTAAGGCTTCCCAGCGGCCCGCTGCATGTCCATGTCTTGTGGATTCATACCAGGTGGGGTTGGCATATACGGCACGCATCCACCGAATTGGGCTGCCCCTGGGTTGAAGCTCGCGGCCCCATATGCGCCACAGGAGGAGCCGCCCTCGCTGTCGTCGTCAAACGCATCGACGCTCTCGCAGATGAGGTCGTACACGCCCCCCGCGATCGTCGTCTTGATCTTGGTCGCGGAGACGATCTGGAAAGCGCGCGGCTCGCCCGTGGTCGGGCACTCCGTCACGACGACCGTGCGCGGGACGTAGAGGGCGAAGAGCGTGTCGAAGGTGATCTCGCCATGCGCGGTCAGGTTGGCGATCTTGGCGATCGTGCCCTTGTAGTCCGTGCGCAGGTAGTCGATGAGGACGTCGACAGTCTTCATGACGGTCGTCTCTTCGGAGGTGCGCTTGCTCTTCGCGTGCAGGCCGTCCCTGTACTGTTCAAATTGCGGGAGGAACGCGAGGAGCAAGTGCGGATCCAGCTTATCACGAAACGATTAGCTTAGCCTAGATCTGCTCCGAGTGAGAAAGGGTACCATACCTCCAACGGCTCAGCAGTCCAGGACACGCCCTGCACCTTCTGGATGACGTCCTTACAAGCCTTGAGCAGGTAGGGGCTCTTCACGACGACCTGGTAGGTAGGTTCACCACCATCGTCGCTCGGCTTGGGAAGCTTCCGTACGACCACAAAGCAGTAGCTCTGCCATGGGTCGTTTCCGTCGCGCGCGCCGTTGCCCACAGTGATCAGTGCCTCGGGGTTGAAGGATCCGGTATTGCGGAACTTCCACGCCTTCGACCACGAGCTGTAGTAATTGTCGACGCGCTTGACCTTGAAGTTCGCGGGAGGGGGTGGGGCGTCTGCGGGTGCGTTTACAAGTGCGGCGGTGGACTGCTCGTCGTCCTCGGTGTCTTCATAGATGATTGGTTCACCATACCGATTGAAGCGCTGAGGAGGAATTGGCGCGTTGATCCCAGGGGGACCCCACTTTTCGGAAGCACCATCTGCAGAACGAGACGCCGACGATCGAGACCGAGTAAGAAAGCGGCGCATGGTGAGATGAGAGTGTGGACGATTGCACGTTGGCGAATAGACCCAACTGGTTCATACTTATATCCCAACTCCCGCGCGCAGCTACAGCCTCGCTTCCCAGTCGATGACTCTGGGTGATCGGCGGGACGAAAGCGACCGCACGCAGTGCAAAGTTGTCCCAGTGGGGTACAGCGGAACCACCGAGCTCCGATGGCCCGGACCCGACGCTATCGGCGAGCCACGTAGCCAAGCTGCACAGAGGGCCCAGCCTATCTGCGAACGAGAGGAAAGGAAGTGCATATCATGAGGTGCAGCACGAGGCTTGGAGGCAGTGACACCGCCGGGAACATGCTTCGAATTCCTGGGACGCTCATTTGTCATGAGTGCTATGGCATCTGCGCCCCCGACGACCCTTTCGTATTTCACACACACCTGCTCAATCAGGCGATGCCAATGCAATAAGCGTAGAACGGCAAGTCCTCGTTGGGTAGGGATAAAAGTGACTTACATACGAGGACAAATTGAGAGAGCCATAGTAGGCGTCGTACCGCCGCACTTCGCATGCTGCAGTGCCCCCGAAACCCGGCCGCTTATTGCTCGACGCGGTGGCATTGTGCGGGCGGTATATATCTCCGACGTGTTCACCAGGCTACAGGCTACAGCGACGTCGCGGCAAAGGTGGAAGAACTCCTGAGTACTGGTGGTAAGGGATCCGGACAGAGTATCGTGGGAATATATGTAGCGGAGGCGGTGGGCGTTAAAACGTTAAAGGTTTCTACAGTCACAGCGACTCAGACCTCCTCTTCAACGATCCGTCCTTCAACGTCCTAGGTCAAGATATCATGGCGTGCGCACCGAAGAATATTGGGAAATGTTCGAGCATACACATACAACAGATCACGTAGACAACAAAAGAGGTTTGATACGCAGCCCGTCAGAACTCGTACCAATGGGCAGAGGGTAGCAGTGCTCCATGCGAGCCTATACCACTAGTACTGCCGATACCAGCAGAAGAACGCCAGAAATGGAAAACCAGATGTGGGGCACGATCCTAGCCTCATTGTTCGGACGGGCCGCCCCAGTGATGTTCGTGGTGCCGCCTGCGGAGGTAGGTAATGAGGACGCTATTGAAGACACTGCCGCGGTTACAGAAGACGTCTGGCTCGGGAGCTGTGGGGTGGCAGATGAACCAGACGCCACCGGAACACTACTAGCAGCTGAGCCAGACATAGCCACCGAAGCCGAGTTCGCCGAGTTCACACTCCTGCGAGCAAATGATTAGCTATATGAGTCAGATTATCGGCGGCGCCTCTCAACGCACGGGCAAAACGTCAAGGTGTAGTCTGCATTCAGTCCGGAGTCGCATGTCCAAAGCGCTGTGTTGCTTGACTCGTCGAAAGCGTAGGCGTACGCGTTCGGACAGTTTCCCTCTGCCGTGGGCGTCAATGGTGTGTGGTGTTTGAGAAACGCAGAGACGTACTGAAGTAGTCGTAATACTGCACCCCTGAAGAAGGGCAGGTCGCAGCAGTGTCATGACTACCTGAACAGCAGTTTGCAGAGTCGGCTAGACATCGCGATCTGAATGAGCTTCACGTTGTATAGAATGAGAGGTGATAATGCGCACTTGGGTTGCCATCCAGGTTCGCGGCACAAGCGCTCTTGCATCCCACGGGGAAACCGGTCGAGTCGAACGGGCCCTGTATTAGCGCGGGGCCTATATAAACGCATGAGACGCGTGCGACAAATGAACATCGACAGACTCACAGTTGGGTCCAAGATCTACTGGACAGTCGGCGACCGGGCAGTTCGCAGAGTTGGTGACAGCCATAGGGAGGTTGTATCCGTCGACGAGCGACACTATGGTATGTATGTTAGCGAACGTAACAAACCGTGCATGCGAAATCGTGCTACCATCGTAGAAATCGCGATTCCCGTCACCTTGAAGGGTCCATTCCGCAACAGTCGCAGGAGGAACTCCCTGGAACAACTATGTCAGCATACACACAATACTTTTTTGTCAGCCATGCGTACAGTCCCAGTAGCGGGATCGCAAAGCAGCCCGCCATTGCACCAACCATCGAGACAGGTGGGGCCAGTAGTGATCGTGAAGTCGCAGTCCCTCCTGCCCTGAGAGCAGAAGTATCAGCTATCTATAAAGGTACACGTGTTCTGAAAGATGCATACCCATATCCTACCGGCCTTCCAGTTATCAGGAACAGTGAATGTGACAGAGTTCGTAGGCGGCGCTTCCCATCTAGTATCGCCCCATCATCAGTAATGTTCGATCTTCCAGAGCATCAGCATACCCAGTCGGAAAGCTGGGCACAGCTGTGCCCGCACTGAGGTCCGTGAACATCTATACCATATGTCAGTGGCGCCGTAGAGTGGCAGGGTCCGATAGCTTACTGCAGGCCTGTCGATAAAACAATGAGTGACAATCGGTATAAGAAATTAAGAAGGACGTACCATATTGTGAAAGGACATGAGTTCGTGACAGTAAAGGTACGCGCAAGCGCAAGCGCAGGCAGATGCGCGAGCACCCACACGTTGAACAATCTCGACACAAAGTGCAGTGTCGTCATCGCAGTCGTGAGTATCGTAGGCTAGGTACAGCGTCGGTGGTCGTGGTGGTTGAGAGACAAGTTATGTTCGAACTCAAATCGGCCTGCCGTCCAGCTCGTGCACAGCTTCGACAAAGAACGCAAGTGGCACGGTACACGTTTGGCTCCGAAGATTCTGACCCTTTGCGTCGTGCGCAGCCGGCTGGGCGCCACGAAGCCACGCTTTTCTTGGAGTCATTCTTGGAGCGGAGGCCAAAATTGGAACGCCTCGAGGCCGGCACAGCTTCGCCAACCCTCGCCACCCTCGGCGCCCAAAACATGCACGAACTAAAACAAATCGTCGGCATGACACATAAGCCAAACTAGAGGTGAAAATTGAGCGCGGTGGTTATTGAAGTGTGAAATGGCTCATTTCCGTCGAACGCAATATCGTAACCAAAACATGAAACCTGAACCTGCCGCGAGGAAAATCAAGGCCATTTGTCGGAGGCCAAAGGAAGAACTCTCGTGTTCAACCTAGAGGAGGACGTTTCGTTGAGCAAAGCGCTGAGGACAAGTAAAATGTGCCTACCACAGAGGAGAATGGCGACAGAATCGGGATGGTGAAGTGCATCGGGCCCGACCAGTGCGATGCGCGTACTGGAGGTATCACCAGTCGATACAGCAGCAAAATCAACGCGGGGACGACAAGACCACCGGTTATGGTCAACATCATACGCTGAAGTCGTCCATAAGCATACATTGGAAAGGGGGATCTGGAGTCTGAGCTCGGCGCACCATGATCTGCCTGTGCATCGCATACTCTGCAGCATACTTGGCGTTGACCTCGGCGAACATTTGCTACGAGAATAACCTCGGGTTAGCGGGACACCAAACAGAATATAGCGACATTACACGCACCATGCAGCGTTCCTCGCAGACCGCCGAGAACTTTGAGAGCTCGTCTCTGCAGAAGCGCTGCACAGTCGCCGCCGTGTCCGTGTCGGCAGCACCCAGAGCTTCGCCCACTTGCTCGCCCATGGGGAATGTTATCGCAGCTGGCTCAACAGCGCTTATATTGAACAGTGGTTGTTCGATCGACGGGTTTGCCTCCTGGATCTGTGCCCCCTTTTTTGCTTGGCTGTCGTACTCGTACGTCGCGGGCCCAGCCGTGTTGCTGTCGCAGTCAATAGATTGAACATGCCCCACGTTGAAGACCACTAACTCGCACACATTAGAAGCAAGGTCAAGAGTATGTAAAATGAGGGACATACGCCATCGTTGGTCGGATACGCTGAAGCCGTATAGGACGGGCGGAGCGAGGAGCAAGGCCTCTGGCTTACTTGACGGATCGCACAGCCCTTGTGCGCTGTCGATCATGCCAAGGGACGTCTCGCAGTCCGAGTTGAGCCGAAAGAAGCTCCCTTGGTATTGCGTCAGCACGAGTGCACGAACATGACGTACGAGGGAAGGACTCACCTCGATCAAGCAGAACGAACGACTTCACCTATTACGACTATCAGCACCCGCATGCCTGACACGCGAAAGCTCACTTACATCGTACTTCACCGATGTCTTGCACCCACCGACGGAAACAGTGCACACTGCAGGGCCGCTGTACTGGACATGACGGATGCCCTGTAGCGCAAGCCATCTTCTACCGCGCTCAGTGAGCGAAGCCTCAAGCCTACCGGCATCGGGATGGTACGTGAGCGGGTACACGTCCAAGGAGCAAATCTGCACAGTCCCTCGGAAGTAGGGCACGAGCATGCGGCGTTGCACTCGCCGCAGCCTCGTCGGAGCAGATGGTGCCCCGCCCTGCGCAATGTGTGCCCCAGTTGAACAGCTGGAACCGGGGCTTGCGGAACGTCGCACATTGCAACAAGGGCAATGTGCAGCATCGTCCGCGACATCGACGTTCTCGCAGACAAGGTCGTACACGTCAGCCGACGGTGTACTGACCTTCGTCACCGACTTGAGCTCGTACGCACACGGCTCGCCGGTGTCTGCGCATTTGGCGATGACGATGGTCCCGGGGATGAAGATGGCGAAGAGCGTGTCGAAGGTGATCTCGCCTTTGGAGGTGAGGTCCGCGATTTTTGTGAGCGTGCCGCCGTGCACTGTTCGCAAGTAGTTGGTGAGCGCGCTAACTGCCTTGTAAGCGCCATCGTCCTCCGGGTGCAGAGTAGTCGTCCTTAGTGTATCGAGGTGTTGCTCGAGTCGGGGGAAGCATGCCAAGAGGAAGTTGAGCTCGACCTATGAACACACCTCAGACACAATGCGCAATATGTAGGATGACATGCCTCACTCACCTCCAATGGCACGACTGCATCTGAAGACTCCGAAGATATCGGGAGGATGTTTCTGCAGACCGCTTGGAGGGATTGGTCGTGCAGGACAACGCGCAAGGTTGAAACGCATCCTTCATACCCTACGTTCGACGGGCGGCGGACGACGGCGAAGCAGGGAGGCGGCTGGAGAGCAAGGTCCCCGTCGACCGTAGAGCGGCGTTGACTAACCTTGGTGTCCGAATGGGCATTTATCCAGGCATACGATGGGAATGGATACGATTTTTGCGTTGACGTTGAAATCTGGTCAGACGGAGGGGTTGGCAGCATAGACGTGGCTGATGGCTCGTCGATCGCGTCCTCGGAGGAGATCGACCCAGCTTGACCGCTGTAGCGAGGCGGGCAGTCGACCGGCGAAGGAGAAGGAGACTTCTCTGAGGACGCCCATTGTGAAGAAATGGGGGCAGAGCGCGAGCGCGAGAGGAAGCGACGCATGTCTGAGGTGTCGAGTCGATCCGAGGGATTGATCGGGTGGAGAACATCGCGGGAGATAGGATAGATATATGTGCCCCAGATCGCGTCCGGTATGAAGCGCACAGGCGAAGACGATATTGATGTTGCTGGGATCGAAGGCAGGCAAGTAAGTCAAATGTGCACCGAGGAGAACTGAACCTGCAGATATCGAGGACGATCAGGACATGGGGCGCATCAAGCGCTCTCACCTCCGATGCAAAGGAGTGGCAGAGAAGACCTCACTGCTCCGGTTCGGCTTGGAGCAATGGACTATGGCGTAGACATCCAGGGTCGTTCTTCGAAACCCAAGGACTTTCCCATACGAATTGCGGAAGAACCGTCAGTTTTGCAGACTTCCCATGATGCTCTACCCTGCGCATGTTCCAGAGTCAGCCATGATCGATGAGAGACTAGACGATCCGACCTTCAGAAGAGCAGGATCGAGTGATAAGATGTATTGGCCGCCTGTCGAAGGATGGTTGTCTGGCGCTGGGACCCACAAAGACACAGCCTCGAAGCCACGGTCTGCCATTGCCCTCCGATTCCACACCGGAGGGACTATCAGCAGGTGCGGGCGACACGTAAACGCGCCGAGTGTGGAACCGCAGCTCTTCGCGCGAGCTACGACACGACCGGATATGACTTTAAGGCCTCTCGTGCGTGCACGCTCGCTCCGTTTACGAGAAACAAATAGCATGTGCATTTAGTGTGCGGATCTGCGAACTTACATCCCGACCTTCTCGCCCTCCACAGCCTCTGAGCTCGCCGTCTGAACCGGACCTTCGAAATGGAAACGACCCCAGAATGCCCAGCATGCGCCGACGAGGAGCATGACGGTGCCCACTGCCACGATTGCGTAGTTCATGTTCAGCGCGTCCGTTGGATGCGCAGTGGGCAGGATGAATAGAACGCAGATGAACACCGTGAACTTTGTAAGGTATGCGTTAGTCGATAGAGAGAAGAAAGCGAGATGCACATACTAGGAAGCTGGCGAAGTTGACAGTCCAGGACCAGCGTCCGAGGGAGAAGGGCCCGTGAACTGGCAATCTGGTACACGATCGGGAGATTAGGATGTTGTGACAACATAGGACAATCATCCACTGACGAGGTACTAGGCCAAAAGACTCGAATGATAATCGGTTGCAGATAACTCAGCATCACAGCGATGGCAGCGGAGGAGAGGATGGCGTTGAACTGCAACATTACACTTCAGCCAAAGTATTGATATGAGTTTTTAAAACCACGTACCGCCACGGCAGATCCGATGTATGCGCATGAAATGATACATCCGACGAGCACCGACGTCCACACACCCCAGTATGGCGCCTGGTACCTGTTCAGCGACATATACCGCGCCTTCATCGGGAACGCGTTATCCCTCGCGAGGGCGTAGAACAACCGCGAGCTCGCCGTGAACGCCGTCACCGCTGCCATGAACTGAGCGAGCGCGACCACCGTCAGGCACATGAGCGTCAGCCGCGGTCCGACCGCGTCGTAATACAGCTGCGCGATGGGGATCGCGAAGGACGTAGCTTGTACGCTTGCGATACTCTGCACAGAGAAGAGGAGGGCAAGCATATAGGCAAGGCCTATGAGCCAAGAGCCAACGATGCTCCCGACGACTGCGAGCGGCGCGAGAATTTCCGCGCGTTTGGCCTCCTCGGCGACTTGTGCCGCTGTCTCACAACCTTCCAGTGTGTACACGGCCTGTGGTTTTTTTAGTCGACGAGGCGAGTAGAATAGAATGTATCCCAACCTGGAGAAACCCAAGAAGCACTACAAAGCCGCGGCTCTGCCAGCCTGTGAAGCTAAGCACAGGTGAGCTACAAAAATATGTTTAGCGAGCGCACACTTACTTCTCGTAGTCCGTAAACACGAAATCTGCGCTGTTCTGCAAACATAGAGGTTACTCTTGTTCTCCATCGAGGGTTAACGCTGACCAAGTACTTTGACATACCTTAACGGGCGCCTTCACAAGTAAGGTAATAACCAGCACTAGTGTCCCGCCGAGGGTCCACCATAGGTTGAAGGTACTCATGCCACCTATGGCTTTCGTACCTATGGTATTGATGATGCCAGATGCTATGTTCACTCCCCATGCAATAGCGGTCACTTCAACTCTGGTAAGAGTCCTTCCTTGACCGACTTCCGCAAGAGAGGCCAAGTATAGAGCAACACTACCACGTTTCAGCGACAGTGGACAACGAAAGCCCTAACACCGGACATACCTGAGATTTCCGGAGGTGCCGGTGAATGTCATGGCGATACTGTAGATCCATCCAGTCTGAACTGAAAGTCAAAAGAAGTAGAGCATATAGTCCGACAGGGACCTACGCAAACTGTGATCCGTTCAGCGTCGTTCAATGTAACGCGACTAAATGAACTCACAACCGAGCATCGGCACTTCGGGCTTCATCTTGCAAACCCAAAAGTACAGACCGCCCATCGTTGGGCTGACATTCGTTGGTAACGCTGGACCAACATATAGAGAACGAACCTACTATGCACTACAGATCTCCGCCAGCGACAACGCTATCAACAGCATAAAGAAACTGCAGATCTTGAGCGGGCGTATCAGAATCCGCAGGTCACAATGTATGCTGTATGAAGAGACGTACATTCCATCCCCAGAATAGCCCGAGAGGTCCTCCGGAGAAAAGCCCAGTCTGGAATGCGCTGCTCATTCCTGTGAGGATGCCAATCGCACAGAAAGATATCCCAAGGACGCCGAAGAGGGACATGTCCCGTCGGAATTCGCTCTTGTAGCCTAGCTCTTGAAGCCGCTGGTCAGACTCCGAGACAGCAGTATCAGGCATCCCCGGTGAAAGGTAGGATCTATCGACGCTCTCGACATCCGTCACGATTGGACTCTTCATGCTAGACGGCAGAGAATGATGGGAGGGCGGTCAGTCTCATGGGATGCAGTTCTCGAGTATTTATCGCTCGCGCAGCCAGATATCTCCCAGCGGTAGGCCACATGATAGTGAGGGCATCACTGAAAGTCAGCTAAGGGCTATCAGACTACTCGCGATTCCGAGGTAGAATCACAAGAGGCAAAACGTTCTCAACGATAGAGAGCGATGGACTCGGAGAGAGGAGTGGCAGGTTTGATAAGCACAGCAGATTGGACCAAGTGGTCACCGTAGGCCATGGCAGAGCTTGATGGTAATATGGTATGGAAAAAATTCGAGGCTGGTGGGGGATCGCGGTCAAGACGCGCGAACGCTGGACGCGTCGCGCGTCTCGCTGTTGCTCGCGGCGGCGCTGCCACATCCTGCCTTCTTCCCAAGTACCACAAATCTGCTTTCTTGCAAGTTCATCTGGCCTTGACCCTGGGACCGCACAGCGACAGCCGTGACCTTCTTTCTGGTGCTTCGGTGCTCTGTCTGGAAGTCCCGCTCGAGGTGAAGCTCGAACAGTGCCGGGCAAGGACGCCATCCAAATCCGCGAGCTACCCCATATCCGCATAGTACCATGAACGACGACTACAAAGCGTCGAAGGAGGCCTTTGTGTCAGGCATGACGGGGTCGAGCATTGGGCATATCAATATGGTCTCGCTGGCGGCACTGGTGAGTAACCGCAGTAGCACGTCTCCCAGACCTCAGCTGACGGCGACCAGATATCCATCGCGTTACACTCAGCGTTAAGGACGCGCCTTCCGCCCAATCGTTCATTCCAGTTCCTGGGAGAAGTTGTATTCCTCGTTATACCCCTCATCGTATCCGTGACGGTCTCTGCAAACGCCCCGGGGTTGCTATGTCTCGCTCTGCTGGTTCCGACCGTCTTGCTCATCCTCCTTCCTCGGCGGGAATCCGGGGCGTACCTTCCTTCTGTTCTCACGCACAGCAGAGCCTCTTCGCGTGAATCTAACGCGCTGAGAGATGGACACTCGTTCGGCACACTTACCATTCCGCCACTTCCCGCCCTGACCACCTATCGCTCTCATTTGCTGTTGCTGACTTTCATCTGTATCCTCGCGGTTGATTTTCCCGTCTTCCCGCGGTTTCTGGCGAAGTGCGAAACGTTTGGAGTATCTATGGTGAGAGTCATTCATGCTTTGCCTCGGGTCTATGCTAAGGGTAAGCAGATGGACCTCGGTGTTGGGTCCTTCGTCTTCGCCCAGGGCATTGTTTCGGCCATTCCTCTTGTGCGAAACCCGGAACATCTCACCCAACCCCTCCTTCCCAAAATGGCTGGCATCATGCGGAAGTGCTCGCCGGTCCTCTTGTTAGGCTTGCTTCGGACAATATCAGTGAAAGGCACCGAATATCCAGTGAGTAATCCCTGCCGGTGACATGTAGAATGTGTTGTCAATATAGCTCAGGAACATGTTACAGAATACGGAGTGCACTGGAACTTCTTCATTACGCTTGGGTTGATACCAGTTCTACAAGCCCTCCTACACCCGGTGATGGTACATGTGCCGATCTCATTTTTGGGCGTGATCGTAGCGATATGTATGTGCGACCTCACAAGCGAAGATCGCTTTCAAAGCTAACATGACTTAGCGCACCAGCTTGCCCTCTCAGTGGGAGGTATGCAAAACTTCGTCCTTGACGCTCCCCGTATTGGCGTCATATCTGCGAACAAAGAGGGCATCGTCTCCCTACTTGGTAGGTCGCTCACCGTGGGGCGTGAAACCTTGTCATTGATAACTCAAATATCAGGCAACCTTGCTATACATCTCCTCGGTCTCTCCACAGGCACATTAGTCCTCGCGCCTACGCCCTCGTATTTCCGACGACGTCAGCAACAACTAGCTCGCCAAGACGCTGCACCAATACGGCCGCGTACCCCGAGCACCGACTCGGACTCAGACGATGATGCTTCCTCCGCACGCGTTCCTGCACCCGCGAACGAGCCGCGGCGGGAGAACGACAAGACCGCGACAGAATTGTGTGGATACGCAGTTCTCTGGTGGGTAGCCCTGGCATTCCTGAAGCTCTTCGGCATGGGCGGGGGCGTCTCGCGCCGCCTCGTGAACTTGCAGTACATCACTTGGGTGACCGCATACAACACCACATTCCTCCTGGGCTATCTGGTGCTGGATCTGTTCTTCTTCCCATCGCCGATGTCGAAGTCGGTATATTCCCCGACGTCGAAGTTGAAGGTCCATCCGGATCCAGACGTGCTGAAGGCCACGCGGCATATGCGGGAACGCGAGCTTAGTGGAGCCAGCGCGCCTGCGCTGCTAGAGGCCGTGAACAAAAACGGGCTCGTACTGTTCCTCCTCGTACGTTTTCGCTGAGTTATTGCGAATAAGATTATTTCTGACCGCATATATGCAGGCAAATGTCGCGACGGGTCTCATCAACCTGTCAATGCCGACAATGTACATGTCAGACCTGTCCGCCATGCTCGTCCTCTCGCTTTATGGGCTTGGCATCTCCGCAATCGCTTGGTCGTGCAGAAACAGGCGGCTCTGGCGTTTCTGAAGGTCTCCAGTACTCTGTACACATCCCCGCACATAATCAGGCTTCGTCAAGATAACCATACAATGTCGCGCATTCGGTCGTCCTGTCAGCCTTGCATAGCCGCGAACTGCCTAACGAACTCCTCCATCGCGTCCAAGGCCTCCACCAGGTGCCCGTACTGCAACTCTACGCCGCGGCTCCGGGCGAGCGACGTCGCTGTCCGGCACGCGTTCTTGATCTGGCGCCCGTTCACGTTCCGCTCGGCGAGCTTCTCGATGAGCTCGTCCGAGATCCGTCCTTCCGCCACACCGGCTTTCTTGAGGAACGAGTGCCAGATTTGAATCTTCGTCGAGACGCTGAGCTCGGTGTAGTGCAACGCGACGTGTATGCGCGAAAGGAAGGCTTCGTCGAAGGTGGAGATACGGTTCGTGGTGAGGAAAAGGATACCCCGGTAGTACTCGATATGGCGCAGACTATCGTGAATGTCAGCTTGTGAAAAGGCAGACAGGATTTGGGAGACGTACAACACGGCAACCATGGCGTTTCGTTGCAGATTGTGCAACGACCGCTGCTCCAGGAAGACGTCTGCCTAGTCAAGGTCATGAGCATTGTTTAGTGCGTCGAGTCTGCCGCATACAGCCAGCCTTAACTCACTTCATCAATCAGGACGATAGCATTCCAGCACGTTGCGACGTCAAACATCTGTCCGAGAGTGGTGTCCAAGGCAGAAGGACTCGTTCCGAGATCCCCGCTCCCGACCACATACAGCGGGTGCCGGATGTGCTCGCTCGTCGCCTCGGCGGAGAGCGTCTTGCCCACTCCGGGGGGTCCGAAAAGGTTGATTACGAGCCCTTGGCCCTTGCCGCGCACGAAGTCGTCAAAGCTGGAGTCGGCGTCGTGCGCCTCGACGAGTGAGCGTAACAGCGTCTTCCGGTCTGCGGGGAGTACGAGTCCCTCGAACGTCTCTTTGTTCCATTCGATCGGTAGCACCTTCTCCACATTGAATCTGACTGAATTATGTCTGTCAGCAGGATCAAGAGGTACTATTGTGCATGAGCTACTTACGCCAAATCTTGTCAGACAAACTGAAGCCGTAGAGGATGGGCGTTGCCAAGAGAAGCATCTCGTCGCTCGGGATGAGACACGACGTATGCATATTCTCTTCTCCATTTTGGTATTCTAAACCCCTTGGTGAGCATCATATTGACCGTGCTGCCGTGAGGGTATATTGCTTACCGTCCAGCGCGGATTGCTCGCAGCCTACGTTTGGGCTTGGTGTAGGCACCCCAACGTTAGGGTTGATTCGCATGAAGTTGCCTGCCAAGTGAAAGTCAGCGCACTACAGACCAACAATGCATTTCTGAGATAGCGCACCTCTATCAATCATGATGCGCGAGTTTACCTGTGACAAACGGACCCGTCTGGTTCAGTAAAACAATATGCCATGTCAGGCTGTCAACTCACGCTATATTTGTTGTTCATGTCGTCAATCCCCAGTCCCCTGTAGGCAACGTGGTGAATTCCATTCAGAACAGCCCATTTACGCCCCCGCCGGACGAGCTTGTCTCTAATCGCCTGAGGATCGGGGTGGTACTGGATAGGAAACGCGGAGAGGGAACTGATCTTCCTGGTGCCCTTGAACTCTGGTATGCTGAGCCAGCTTTGATCTAGCCCAAATGCCAGCGTTGCACTGTCTCGCTCAGCACCGGCGTCTGTATTGCCGTCGTCGTCGTCGTAATCGTCGTCATCGTCGTCGTCCATGGATGCGCCCTCTACACTGTGGCACGACAAGGCATAATAGGGACCGCGCGCCGAAGTTTCCAACGCGGCAGATCGCAGCTTCAGCGCACGCGGTTCTCCGGTCTTTGTGCAGCGAGTTACGAAGACGGTGCGGGGGATCAGGATGGTGTACAGGAGGCTGAAGGTGATCTCGCCGTGGGAGATGAGGTTGTCAATTTGTGCCAGGGTGTTTTGGTAGTTCTTCCTCAAGTACGCCACAAGCGTGCGGATGGACGTTATAGTACTAGCGTTGTCCTCAGTAGCGGGTTCTGCACTGAGCTTTCCTTCGTACTCTTCGAGTTGGGGAAGGAATGTCAGCAGAAGTTCAGGCTTAAGCTAAAATACTGCGGATAAGTCTGGTACTGCGTTGAATGTCAGTTTGTAGCCCACCTCGAGGGGATCGGAAGTCCAAGAGACGCCAGAGATGTTGCCTAGAACGTGTTTGCACGCCTGCAGGAGGTGCGTGCTCTTGATCACGATCCTGAAGACAATAGACTCCCCAAGCACCATCCGTGCTGGAAACTTCCGCACGACTACGAAACAGTAGTCTTTCCAATCTCCCGATGCTGCGGCCGCGCCGAATGGTGTTACGGCCTCTGCGGGGGTGTCCGACTCGGTGTCGACGTATGTCCACACATGGGACGCATCATCGTAGATGTTGTCGACGTATTTGATCTCGGTGAGGCGAGGAGCGCCTGGAGATGACGCGGCATTTATTCCGTTAGCGTGTTGCGACCCGTTCTTCAAGTCTGCACCCCGCGATTCATCGCGCGTGGGTTTGGAAAGCCCAACGAGACGCCTGAGGTATCCTGCGAGCTTAGACATGGAGGAAAGAACGAGGAGAGGAGAGCGGTCGCATAGGACGGGGAATGACTCGTATGTGGGTTGAGGAAGCCATCAAAGAGCCTAGCCCAGATGTATTCGGGGCGTGGTGGTTTAGAAGCATACGCCTTCGCCGACAGAGGTCGGCTGCATTGTATCGCAAAGGCTGCGATCTGACATATAACGCCCGTGTGTCATTTAAAATCACAAGTAGGCTTCATGGATGCAATTGACGTACTAAGAACTTAGAAAGGTCATTCCTATACGTCCCTGGTTGTAAGGTACACATCATACACGAAGCTTAAGACATCGGTTCTTGCAGTTGAGTTGAAGTCGCCGCGAATTGACGGTCGATAAATGCACACAAAATCTCATCCATAACACGCCCACCGCCTGCACGTTAGGGGACGGCTTGAAAGCAAGGTATCTTCACCTGGGGAAACCTGGAGTGTGGCTACAACTCACACGGTGATACTTGGGTTATTTCCGCATGCATCGCGAGGTTGCGCAGATGGTCAGCTGTGACTGCGCGTCTGATGTGCGCATTGAAGCTGATACCCAAGGATCATGCGGGAAGCAACTGTCCAAGCACGCAATGAGCTGACGTCGCTGGAGGATCGACTTGCGCTTTGAGTCTTTGTCTCTGAGTTGACTACACGCACACCTGGGGTCTTAGATATCAGTACATATGTACGATCTCCTTGGGCCAGACGCTGCGTGTCGATGTATACTTGCTCGATGTGCCGTTTGAGCGGCATTGCCATATGCTTGGAGAGGGAACCGAGAACATGCCGACTGGAACCGTTACGTGTTCGATAGCTAGTCATAGATAGAGGTACGCTATGAGTCAAGAGGGTATTAGTGGATATATGCGCACAATGTCATCGACTGAAAGTCTACCCATCACGACAACTCGAAGTAGGCAGGAAGCGACGCCCATAGTGTCTGCCTGATAGCCTCGACCTTGGAAGCGATAGAACGAGCGCAGAGGGCGCATACATGGTATTGCATGTGTCCATTGGTGGCCAGCGGTATCATGTCGCACCAGTCTTCTATCGGTCGCGAGCGGCGCCGAGCAGGCGGCAACAACAGGGGTAGCATCGTTGACCACATTTGCGTGGCACCCAGGATGCAGAAGTGCGGCGGGTGTGTCGGAGATACGGCGAACTCGGGGGTGACGACAGCGAATGAGATGTGAGCTGTCCGAAGGCGTTCGGTTCCCACCACGAGGCGCTCCACGTCCGCCGACGAGAGTGGCGCAAGATTGAGACCGAGAGAAGGCCCGCCGAACTGCCACGTTGTGCAGCTGAGAGCGTAGAAGAGGGGGAAGAAGAGGTCCTTGTCGTGGTAACCACATTCGCGTAGGAGAGAAATTACGCTTGCAGGGTGAACGATGGCATCCTCTTCTGGCGGCATAGGCTCTGGAGGAGGAACACCCTGAGCAGGCTGTTGAATGCCAGGTGGCCTGTTCGCGTTTCCGTATATCCTGCTCAGACGGTCGCGAACCTCGCGCACTTTTGCATCGTGCTGGACGAGGGTGGCGGGCCACTCGGCTCGTATGCGTGCGAGAATATCGTCACATGGACGCGCGACTTTGTACTTGGTTGCCATCCGCAGAATGTTGGCGAGGGAGGGGAAGGTCTCGACGGACAATTTCTGGACATCGACGCGCCTACGCGGTGAGAATCGTAAGGATGCTGCCGTGCGACAGTATCACTAGGCAGTAGAAGGTACTCACAGTCCGTCATAGATAACGTTGACTAGAGCCTCCACCTCCTCCGAAGTCTCTTCCATTTCGAGATGTAGAAGTCCTCGGAACCGTGCGTGCGATTCCTCGAATAGGTCGCGGAGCACGGCGGAATGTTTAGATAGGAGCGATCTATGGACGCAAAAGAGCGTGCTCCCCGCAGTGAGGATGACATTGCCGTCGTCGAAGTAGAGAGTAGGATGGTCCACGAACGGCTTCTCGTCTTCGGGCGAGAGTCGGGGTCGTTTCCGCTCTGGCTGCGATGATCCTGCTTGCGCCATGTCGAGAGATTCGGCCGCAGAGGGGCAGAATGGAGTTGAGCCAGGTAACGGAGGATATGGGGCTTTAAGTACGCGGGTACACGCTGAGAAGCCAACCTAAGAAAGGCACGGACAACACCGATTGTTAGGTAGGTTCCAAGCAGCGCTGAGGTTCCGCCGTTCACGAGCTCGGAATGGAGCAGTCGGGGCGTGAGTTAACCCTGAGTTTTGTATCCCTGAGTTTTGTAAGAAGGCCTGCGCGGGGACATGAGAGAGATCTAGAGGTCATCATGGGAAAGGACAAGTTATGCTATCTATATATGCTGTCTCTTAGTCTAGACTTGACTTGGAATTTCCACTCGCCCGCTCCACTGCGAGTCGGCCAAAGAGTGGAGTCTGCTGAATTTTTATCTGGCCACGTTTGCTTGTATGCCGTTGTAATAAACAGTGCGCAATGCCGTGAAGATATGCGAGTCTACGTACTTTCTCTCATTCATCCTATGATGGTATGATAAGTATTAAGGCCAAGTTGAGGTCTGCGAATGGCCACGCCAATCCGTGGCAGTATCGTACTTACTAGTGAGCACACGAGCAAAACTGTTAAGTTTTTTTCGTAAGAGTTGAACGTTGAGCAGCGGACGTCTTGGTGGCCCGACATAATTGGATGACATCACTTCCTGTTTCGGAACTCTTCTTCCTGTTCTGGCCATGTTAACGGCTGGGAAGCTCCACAAAAACGCCCATAAATGGTAATAAAGGCTAGGCCGGAGTCTGGCGCCGTGACGCACCGAAACCATGAGCTCAGCCTCTCACACTCCATCGCCGCCCGCAGCGGGTCCCTCCTCACCGTCTTCCACATCCTCCACATCATCCCCACCACCCTCAACGTCTTCGGAACCCTCACCACCGTCCTCACCACCGTCAGGAGAGCAGACGACGCGGGAATCCGACGACACCATGGCCGGCCGTGGCCCCCGCAGCCAGGAGGGCATGTACACCTCTCCTTCCCCTCCGTCCTCCGACCCCCACGATCCCTTCAGCAACGCGCAGATGCCTGAACCTCACCGATATTACGACCAGGAGGACGACCACATAGACCAGTACGGCCGTCGCGACACCTACGGCTCAGAGGGGAGCAACCTCGACGAGGACCGATACTACGAGCAGGGCGGCGCCTATGATTACGGTGAGTCTTGGCCGTCCATTTCCCGCGCGCCCAGCCTCTGATGCTCCGTGTTGCAGCCCAACAAGACACCGACTCCGATGTCGACGTGTACGGACAGAAGTACCCGCCGTCGCAGGAGTCGCTGGGCCCACCTCGTATGGGCATTTCGGAGTCTTCAACACCGACTTTCATCGACCACAACGGAGTTTCGGGACGCGAGCCGTATCCCGCATGGAGTTCCGAGCGACAAATACCCCTGTCTAAGGAGGAGATTGAGGATATCTTCCTCGACCTGACGCAGAAGTTTGGCTTCCAGCGGGACTCGATGCGCAACATGGTATGTCCTTCATTCACACGGCGGCTATGCTTGGCCTTTGCCTCCGAATCTCGGACCTATGTCAGCACTGGTCATTTGGACCCACTATATGCGGGCCAGACGCGATGCGCAGCTGTATCTACCCATTGCGTACGACTGGGTGCGGCGGTCGGCACCCGTTACAGCTGCGTATACGTGTTGTATGGGTGTCTGGCTACACGACGTGCATCGGACCATGTTTTGGTTTTCAAAAGGTTTGACGGGTGGACCGAACTGGACTCCTGTCTCCAGCCTGGCAGTTTCCCGCTCAGCAAAGCTAGTCACCGGATGCCAAGCACATGCATTGGCGTGACGCTTTGTTCTATTGGTGGAGCTCCAAGCATGTTCCCGCCTGAACCGGGAGACCAGTTCAGGTCCTATCTTAAGACCTCGTTTCTGGTCCAAATTCATGGGCAAATGCGCGTGGTACTACGTCTGCTACGGCTTGGGGTCTGGGAGCGGTGCGGCATCTCATCACAGCGCTAACCGCTCTTTCAACAGTTCGATTTCGTGATGCAACTGCTTGACAGCCGTGCATCACGTATGTCGCCTAACCAGGCCCTGTTGACCCTGCACGCGGACTACATTGGCGGTCAGCATGCGAACTACCGGAAGTGGTACTTCGCTGCGCAGCTCGACCTTGACGACGCCATCGGCCAGACGCAGAACCCCGGGCTTTCGCGGTTACGCTCTCAGAAGCGGCAAACGAAGGGGCACAAGGCGGCGGAACGTCAGCTCCACGGCGCGCTGGACCGGTGGCGGCAGGCGATGAACAACATGAGCCAGTACGATCGGATGCGCCAAATCGCGCTGTGGTTGCTCTTGTGGGGCGAGGCGGCTCAGGTGCGCTTCGTGCCCGAGTGCTTGTGCTTCATCTTCAAGTGCGCAGACGACTACTACCGGTCGCCGGAGTGCCAGAGCCGAGTTGACCCCGTGCCGGAAGGACTCTATTTGCACGCAGTGGTCAAGCCGCTGTATCGGTTCATTCGTGACCAGGGGTACGAGGTTGTGGACGGCAAATTCGTGCGGAAGGAGCGAGACCACGACCAGATCATCGGGTACGACGACGTGAACCAGTTGTTCTGGTACCCGGAGGGCATCGCTCGCATCGTTTTGACGGACAAGGTACGCATACAGCCACCTTTGTCGTGATGTTTTGCTAACTTCCCCGAAGTCCCGTTTGGTGGATCTCCCTCCAGCACAACGGTTCATGAAGTTCGACCGCGTCGACTGGAACCGCGTCTTTTTCAAGACGTACTACGAGAAGCGTTCCTTCGGCCACCTGCTCGTCAATTTCAACCGCATCTGGGTCATTCACATCTCGATGTACTGGTTCTACACGGCATACAACTCCCCCACGATCTACAACGGCGAGGCACATGCAGCGATGCGTTGGTCCGCAACGGCACTGGGCGGCGCTGTCGCGAGTATCATCATGATTTGTGCGACGCTGGCGGAGTTCTCGTATATCCCCACCACATGGAACAACACGTCTCACCTCACTCGGCGACTGCTCTTCCTCTTTGTCACCCTTGCTCTGACTGCTGGTCCGACGTTCTACATCGCCATCGCGGAGAGCAACTCCCCTGGTGGCTCGTTGGCTCTCATTCTTGGTATCGTGCAGTTCTTCATTGCCGTCGTTGCCACTCTGCTCTTCGCGATCCTCCCATCTGGTCGCATGTTCGGCGACCGAGTGGCCGGCAAGTCGCGGAAGTACCTCGCCAGCCAAACCTTCACGGCCAGTTATCCCTCGCTGAGCTCTTCTGCTCGTCTCGCCTCCGTCGGCCTCTGGTTCCTCGTTTTTGGCTGCAAGTTCACGGAGTCCTACTTCTTCCTGACGCTCTCGTTCAAGAACCCCATCCGAGTCATGGTCGGGATGCAGGTCCAGGGCTGCAACGACAAGTACTTTGGCAACGCGCTCTGTCGGAACCAGGCAGCATTCACGCTGACGATCATGTACCTGATGGACCTCGTGCTGTTCTTCCTCGACACGTTCTTGTGGTGGATCATCTGGAACACAGTGTTCAGCATTGGTCGATCGTTTGCGCTTGGTCTGTCTATCTGGACGCCGTGGAAGGACATCTACACCCGGCTCCCGAAGCGTATCTACTCGAAAATCCTTGCCACTGCCGACATGGAGACTAAGTACAAGCCGAAGGTCAGCTTCTTGACGTTTATTCGACGACTATCATACTAATATTATGCTTAGGTTCTCGTCTCGCAAATCTGGAATGCCATCATCATCTCGATGTACCGCGAGCACCTCCTCTCCATCGAGCACGTGCAGAAGCTGCTTTACCACCAGGTCGACGTTGGCCAGGATGGACGCCGCAGCCTCCGCGCCCCCGCGTTCTTCATCTCGCAGAGCGACAAGAACTTCCGCGGCGAGTTCTTCACGCCCGGTAGCGAAGCCGAGCGTCGTATCTCGTTCTTCGCGCAGTCGCTCACTACTGCGGTGCCCGAACCTCTCCCTGTCGATGCCATGCCCACGTTCACCATCTTGACCCCTCACTACAGCGAGAAGGTGCGCGTATATCCTGGGTGCTTCGTCGTCATAGTACTCACATGCTATTTAGATCCTGCTTTCACTGCGTGAGATCATTCGCGAGGAGGACCAGAACACCCGTGTCACGCTGTTGGAGTACCTGAAGCAGCTTCATCCAGTCGAGTGGGACAACTTCGTCAAGGACACGAAGATCCTAGCGGAGGAGTCCCAGACGTTCAACGGGTCGAGTCCCTTCGGCGGCATGGACGAGAAGGGTGCGTCAAAGGTCGACGATCTGCCGTTCTACTGTATCGGCTTCAAGTCCGCCGCGCCCGAGTTCACGCTGCGCACGCGTATCTGGGCGTCGCTGCGGGCGCAGACGCTCTATCGCACGGTCTCCGGCATGATGAACTACTCCAAGGCGATCAAGCTCCTCTACCGCGTGGAGAACCCGGAGGTCGTCCAGCTCTTTGGCGGCAACACGGACAAGCTCGAGCGCGAGCTGGAACGCATGGCACGGAGAAAGTTCAAGTTCGTCGTTTCAATGCAGCGCTACTCGAAGTTCAACCGCGAGGAGCAGGAGAACGCAGAGTTTTTGCTTCGTGCCTATCCCGACCTCCAGATCGCCTACCTCGAGGAGGAGCCCCCGCGTAAGGAGGGCGGCGACTCTCGGATCTTCTCGGCGCTCATCGACGGTCACTCCGAGTTCATCGCCGACACTGGTCGCCGCAAGCCGAAGTTCCGCATCGAGCTTCCTGGTAACCCTATCCTCGGTGACGGCAAGTCGGACAACCAGAATCACGCGATCATCTTCTACCGCGGCGAGTACCTCCAGCTCATCGACGCCAACCAGGACAACTACTTGGAGGAATGCTTGAAGATCCGGAACGTTCTCGCCGAGTTCGAGGAGTACAACGTGTCTAGTCAGAGCCCGTACGCGCAGTGGGGCCACAAGGACTTCAAGAAGTCGCCCATCGCCATCGTCGGTGCCCGCGAGTACATCTTCTCGGAGAACATTGGTATTCTCGGTGATCTCGCAGCCGGCAAGGAGCAGACGTTTGGTACCCTCACGGCTCGGTCGCTCGCATGGATTGGCGGGAAACTTCACTACGGTCACCCCGATTTCCTGAACGCCCTGTACATGACGACTCGCGGCGGTGTCTCGAAGGCGCAGAAGGGTC
The DNA here is from genome assembly GCA_001895945.1 of Trametes pubescens. Classification (NCBI taxonomy): domain Eukaryota; kingdom Fungi; phylum Basidiomycota; class Agaricomycetes; order Polyporales; family Polyporaceae; genus Trametes; species Trametes pubescens. The sequence goes on from MNAD01001602.1 coordinate 106,402, forward strand.
TCCACCTGAACGAGGATATCTACGCGGGTATGAACGCATTCGGTCGTGGCGGACGCATCAAGCACACGGAGTACTACCAGTGCGGCAAAGGTCGTGACCTCGGCTTCGGAACGATCCTGAACTTCCAGACCAAGATTGGCACGGGTATGGGCGAGCAGATGCTCAGTCGCGAGTACTACTACCTCGGCACGCAGCTCCCGATCGACCGCTTCCTGACGTTCTACTACGGCCACCCTGGGTTCCACATCAACAACATGCTTGTCATTCTGTCGGTGCAGATCTTCGTCATGACGAGTGAGTGTTCTTTTGTGGCTATATGCGCTCTTTGCTAACTCGAATACGTAGTGGTGTTCTTGGGCACGCTCAACGGCCAACTCACCGTCTGCAAATACTCGTCGTCTGGCCAGTTCATCGGAACGACAGGCTGCTACAACCTCACCCCTGCCTTCCAGTGGATCGATCACTGTATCATCAGTATCTTCCTCGTGTTCATGATCGCCTACCTTCCTCTGTTCTTGCAAGGTCAGATCTGGTCGTTCAAAATTCCCTGCAATTGTGCTGATCTCAATCACAGAACTGGTCGAGCGTGGAACCATCAAGGCCGTCATCCGTCTTGCGAAGCACTTCGGCTCTCTTTCGCCTGCGTTCGAGGTCTTTTCCACTCAGATCTCGTCTCACTCGATCATCACGAACTTGACCTTCGGTGGTGCGCGTTACATCGCGACGGGTCGCGGCTTTGCAACGACAAGGATCTCGTTCGCTATCCTCTACTCGCGGTTCGCGGGGCCGAGTATCTACCTCGGCATGCGTACCCTGGTCATGCTGCTCTACGTGACGCTGACGATCTGGACTGGATGGATCACGTACTTCTGGGTGTCGATCCTGGCACTTTGCGTCTCTCCCTTCTTGTTCAACCCGCATCAGTTCTCCGCGGCGGACTTCATCATCGACTATCGGTGAGTACTCGCATGATTTTTCGTCGCGCTTGTTTTAACACCTCCTGCAGCGAGTTCTTGCGTTGGATGAACCGTGGCAATTCGCGCGCCCACGCCAACTCGTGGATTGGGTACTGCCGTCTCTCCCGAACGATGATCACTGGGTACAAGAAGAAGCGTCTCGGCCACCCTTCAGAGCGGCTGTCAGGCGACGTCCCTCGCGCCAAGTGGCGGGCGGTCATCTTCTCCGAGGTCATCTTTCCCCTCATTATGGCCGTCCTGTTCACCATCGCGTACATGTTCGTGAAGTCGTTCCCTGACAAGGACGGCAAGCAGCCGGCGGCGCCCCTCATCCGTATCGCGGTTGTGGCTATTGGACCTATCGTGTGGAACGCGGCGATCCTGCTCGTGCTCTTTATGTTCTCGCTGTTCCTCGGCCCCATGCTCGACACTCCCTTCCCCAAGTTCGGTTCCGTCATGGCGTTCTTGGGACATACCCTTGGTGTTGTCGGCATGATCGCCTTCTTCGAGTTCTTCGTGAGTAGTTTGTCTGTCTGTCTAGTTCGCACCCCACTGACATTGTGCAACAGTGGTTCCTGGAACTGTGGAACGTCGCACATGCTGTGTTGGGTCTCATCGCGATCATCTTCATCCAGCGTGCGACCCACAAGATCCTCATCTCGGTGTTCCTGTCTCGCGAGTTCAAGCACGACGAGACAAACCGGGCGTGGTGGACGGGCAAGTGGTACGGCCGCGGCCTTGGGTCGTCGGCCATGTCGCAGCCCGCGCGTGAGTTCATCGTGAAGATCATCGAGCTGTCGCTTTGGAGCTCGGACTTCCTCATCGGCCACATCCTCCTCTTCATCCTCACACCTCCTATCCTCATTCCCTACATCGATCGCTTCCACTCGATGATGTTGTGTAAGTCGCCCTGTTTACTGAGGTTATGTTGCGCATGCTAACGTCGTCTTGTCTAGTCTGGTTGCGCCCTTCGAAGCAGATTCGCGCGCCGTTGTACTCTATCAAGCAGAAGAGGCAGCGCAGGTGGATCGTCATCAAGTACGGGTTCGTCTTCGTGTTGGCGGTTGCCCTCTTCGCGGCGATGCTCGTCATCCGTAAGTCGACTCGTCTACTCTTCACCCCCCTCGACATGTACTGACGACGCGTTCTCCAGCCCTAATCTTCCGCCAATCCCTGCATGTGAACTGCACGATATGTCAGAGTATCTGATGGACTATAGTTACGCTCCCCCACATCGCCATATCATAGACAGGCTGCACTGTATGCTCTCGCCGCACCATTTTGCATTTTATGCCCCCCGCCTGCGTTCTGTACTAGCCGGACTCTACATAGCCTTTCTCGACTGCAGAGATGGACATTTCACTACTAGCACCCCGTTTATTCCCCCGCCCCCTTTTGCCGTCGTGCGCGCGCTCTCTGCAGCTTGTCTCGATTTGGCCTAATCTCCACGTTTCGCGAGCCCTTTTCGAGCTAGCCCTCGCTCCCCGCCTTTTCCGCCACGACTCTGAGATGATGACGAACAAACGCTTTGATGTTACTTGCACTGTAGTCTTCGTAGGTAGTATCTTAAAATCGATCACACGCATGGTTTTTGACTCCTAACTATACGCGGGTTCTAACCGGAACCGCTCAACGGACTTCGACGTGGGCGCGCGAGTCGCGAACGTACATACTTGGCGGTCATTGGCTGGAGGAGATCGGAGATCGACACTGCGTCACAACTCGCAAACGCCCGGGATCGAGTGGTTCAAGTTCGAGCTTCTTCGCCTCGACCAGAATGTCGCGGGCGAAGCTGCGTTATCCCATCCTGTCTCCTCTCGAGCTACTCTTGCAACTAGAGAAACTCGTACTTGCACAACCTGTTCTTTGTCCTCGGAGATGCACTAAGTAGTAGGAAGAAATTGAATCGCCATGCCAGCTCGACTGACAGGATGGGTCCCCTGCCCCACAAGGACAAGGTCGATCGGACAGACTTCTTCACATATTTCGACATGGCATATAAGGACGCCAATTTCGTCGTGTTGGTCTGGCCCCCCTCCCTTCCTTCCGTCCTCCCCTCCCTTCCTTCCGTCCTCCCCTCCCGTTCCCCCCACGCCCTCCCGGCCACAATGTCTACCCACACCCTATTCGGTCTTTTACTCACATACACTCTTTCAGCGATGTCCTCTCCCATACCTCCATTTGCTTCTGCCCCGTTCTCATCGCTCTCCGACACGGGCCTCTCGTCGTCCAAGACAGGACTCTCGCCCAACTTCCTGAGCACGAGCTCAAGCCCACGGATGATACTCCCGCTCACCAAACAGGTCAACAGCGCGGGCTCCGCCAACATTGTCAAGTTCGACCAGGATCGCGCGAGGGCTACGAGACAGCGCTCTCAAGCGAGCGACGCCGCAGGTCCTGCGGCAGGCAGCTTCGCTGTCGGGCAGGCTTTCAACGACGTCGCAACCTCTCAAGCGGTCAGCTACGTCGTTGAGGTACGTCTGCTTGCAACGTTAGATCGTTCCAGGCCTAATCACTTTGCTTAGGTTATCGTTGGCTCAACCCCGTGTAAGTAATCCTTTTCAATTGCTTCAATCTGTCGAGTAACTGACGGATCGCCGTGGAAAGACCAACTCCTGGTTGACACCGGTAGCTCAAACACCTGGGTGGGTGCGGGTAAGCCATTCGTGCCCTCTCTTTCTACCAGGCCGACAGGAGAGATCGTCGTAAGTGCGCTTATTTTACGGCTTCTGGGCGACGTGCCTGATCCGCCTTGGGCTTTCCACCAGTCTGTCACATACGGAAGTGGATATTTCAAGGGTAGGTGAAGTTGCACTTGCACTTTACTGAGAATGCGAAATGACATTATTTGACAATCTTAGGCATGGAAGTCATTGAAAACGTCACTCTCGCCAATGGTCTCAACCTCCCAAGTCAGTCTATCGGCGTAGCAGAGACAGCCATGGGCTTTGACGGGGTCGACGGTATTATCGGGTGAGAAGGTTCATGTTCTGGTATGGATCAAAATTGACATCGATATAGCGTCGGGCCGCAAGACTTGACTTGTGGTACATGATTCGTCAGTCTTCGCAACCTTTCATAAGTCTGATCTTCTGCGTGCGCAGGGTCTCTCGTTAACAACCCGAACAAATGCCTTCCCACCGTGACCGATACTGCGTGGAATTTGGGCCTTCTTGAGGACTACGAACTTGGTATCTCCTTCCACCCTTCACAATACGAGGACCAGGCCAATGGCGAGATGACTTTTGGTGGCGTCGATCGCTCAAAATTCGACGGTAACTTCAGTTATGTGTAAGCACGACTCCGTGTCTGTGGCAATGCTAGTGACGCATGACTGACCGCAATGATATTTAGGCCCCTCACCACTGTCTCGCCTGCCAGTCATTTCGTCGGATACGACCAGTCGATCAGGTATGGCGATATGGGAAGTGTCATTGATAACGCTGCGGGTATCCTTGATACGGGCACCACACTCGTCTTGATCTGCACGGGTATGTTATCTGTCAACGATGCCGTTTAGACTACTCACCATCCAACCCGTTCCAAGACGCGTTCAAGAGATACCAGGACTTCACCGGAGCCACCCCAGATGACGACACTGGACTTCTGCGCATCACAGAAGAACAATACGAGAATCTTCAGAACCTGTATTTCAAGATTGGAGATGTGGGTTGATCAGGGCGTGCGTCGCAAAGAGAATCCACTCACCTTTCATCACAACTGGCAGATCGACTATCCATTGACTCCGAATGCCCAGATATGGCCGCGCGCGGTGCGTAAAAGTTCTGTTGTCGCTGATATATGCTCATTTTCACGTGTCTTTCGCCCACAGCTCAATCTTGACCTCGGGGGAACCACGGACGGCATATACCTCATCATAGCTGACCTGCAGAGCGAATGCGGCAAAGGACTCGACTTCATCAATGGGATGTCGTTCCTCGAGAGGTACTATGCCATGTATGACGTCGGTAACTCGCGGATCGGCCTCGCGAAAACTCACTACACCGATATCGAGACAAACTAGTCCAAGGCGAGAATCTGGACAGGGGTGTCCGTGTCAGCTCTGATGTCGCGGCCGATCTTGTGTTGGCGTACTCGGAACTCCGTCACAATTGAAGCAATCTATGGAGGATTCACAGTAACGTTTTGTGTGGAGCTGCGCGCGACTGAGAGTGTCCCTTCGGCGGCGTGTTCAATGTTCAGCAGTCGGCGCCGTGTCGACTTGATTTTAAGTAGGGTACGTCCTTTCGCATTGCGCGCAATCCTTCTTTCGCTGATCATGCTGATTCGTGAGGATAATCTGGCCGCGTCTCTCGAGGGAGTATGCACCGGCATATTCCGTGTGCTGGTCAGTAAGTAGAAGACGTGTATGTGCGCTCGACGCTCAAGCTGCAGGACGCACAATCCGACCAAGTATTCTCGCCAAGATATAGGCATCATAGTCCGATTCGCTTCAATGCGACCCTCCCTACGAGCAACATAATGCAGCCCAGACGTCCCCCCACTCGCGGAGCTACCTCCATTCTCCCCCGCCCCTACATATGGCATCGCCCTCCCTTCCGACCAAGCGCTCACTCGCAGTTGCAGAAGCCGACGTCGAGGCGCGCCGAGTTCCCGTTGAAGTCAAAGTTGTACACCCCGCCGTCCTTGTGGCCCAGGCACTGGTCGATCACCTGCTGGAACCCGTCCCAGCACTCCTGCTGCGTCGCAAACTGCCCGTCGAGCGTGACGTGCGCCCAGCCCCAGCTGATCCCGCCGGAGTGGGACCAGTCGTTGGAGCCGCAGAAGGCCTGGCGGGCGGACTCGAGGCTGTCGCGGGTCTCGCAGTTCTTGCAGCCGGATTGGGAGTAGCAGGAGGCGGCGAGGGCGGAGGGCGTGGCGGACGCGAGGGCGATGGCGATGGCGAGGGTGGTGAGGGCGGCGAAGTTGAACTGCATGGTGGTGAAAACTGTAGGAGTGTCAGTGCTGCCGACCGATGTGGGCAGTGTGGAAGTGCATACTGGTTTAGAGGCGGGTCGTTTAGCGGTTTCAAGTGCGGAAGACTGCTGATTGCTTGGTGCTGAAGTAGAGGCCGATCCTTTACCTGCTTATATGCGTTCCTTGAGCGTCAGGACTTTGCTCTCGACCCCCTTGCAAGTGTATGTCTGTGGTTCCGCGCGCGAGGCTTCGGGCGTCGGGCGTGCCCTCGGTGAACCTGCGCCCCGCGAAGCCCGCCCCCAACTGTGTCCGGCAGTCTGACCGTGCGCGTACCACAACAGACCGCGTAAAGCGTGCCGCCCCCACTCGCGCCTCTGCACACTTCTCGTGCACCGCCGAACGTTGTGTCCGCTGACGCCTGCGCCTATGGCCAAATGCAAATAGGTGTGGTCAACAGCTCATCACAGAACCGCGTTCGCTCACCACTTCGTTTTACGTAGACCGCAAGCTGTGCCCGCATGAGGGCCCGGTGACCGTCCCCGAGCGCCGTCGAACAAGATGCAGCAGCGGAGACCCAGCCGCTCGGTGGAGCGAGGCCGACGTTCCAGACCTTTTGGGAACGCTTAACTGGGGGTTTTCTCGCTCACTGGCACGCGGTTTCCTGTCGCCCCGATATGTCCGGACTTCAAGTGGTGTGCGGAAGGCTGCTATTACTCCCGCAGCCTCCGAGACGTCCTCGCATAGAGGCCCACTTGGGATCGGTGAACGACTCGGAGGCTGCTAAATCGTTACATGGTATGGCAGTCTGTATGATCGATGCTGAGCGTTGAATTCTCTCGGAGAGCAGTATTGCACGCGAGGCCCGCGACAGTCAGACGGTATAATGCTCTACGGCCACTCTTCGACCGCACAAGTATGAATGACTGTGGAGGCCCTGACGACCGAGCGTCGAAGGGAGACTACCTGAGGCGGCTCGCTTGTGGAGCTGTCATCTTGAAACCCTGTTTCGAGAGCGCACTGTAGGCCGGAGGGAGGGTGCAATATGTCGACTCGTGCTCACGCGGGGGCCACAATACTGGCACGACTCGATATTAGTCCTGTGCTACGAAACATGTATCTCGTGTAGTACTATTGCACATTGGCCTACTTCCTACGGCAGGCTGGCAGTAAGTATGTGAGAACTCCCTCCCATGGCCGACGGCGGAACTAGATATTGCTCCTGCGATTTTCGGTATGAGACCTTCGGCGCAAAGAATGTTACCACGCAGGATCCACAGGTGATCCGCCGAGACACACGGGTAGTGACTGCGGGTGTCCATTGTATCGCCCATCAGAGCGCTGGGAGTGGGCGTCATGCCAGTTGACCGTCGCCGGGCGTGCCGAGGGCAATGTTTGCCAAGCGGGAGATTGAGCGCTGTATAACAAGAGCACTTCATGTTTGGGCAGTGTCGAGGCAAACGATTGTATAACGGCGGGCCTAAGGCTTCGGGCTCGGACTCGGACTCGGAGACAGTCTCGTCAGTAGCACAGGCGGTCGACCGCCGGATGGTTCGGGTATGTAGTTGAGCGGACAAACGTACTTGCCAGTGCATGCGACGCGACGACAGTGCGACGGTGATGTTCTCTAGCGGTAGCGCATTCTTCTAGAGAGAATCGCCCGGTAGACTGGACGTGCCACGATATGTGTCGCAGGTGAAATTATGTCGGGTACGACGCCCATGTGGTTGTCCGAAGCCTTCAGGTCAGCGGTTCGAAGGGGTCTGCTGTTCTTCTAGACGAGTGCGAGGCGCTGCAAGCGCGTCTTGCGTGTCGTTCGTTATGTTGAAAGCGCGTGCAGTGGGACGCCTGCAGGAATGATGGATGAGTTGGGCTGTTGGGTTCGGACACCGAGAAACAACTCGGGGCGGGGTGTACGGGCTGGGGGTACACCGAGGGCACGCCCTACGCCCGACCGTATGCGACCGCATGATCCTGCGAGGCGTTCGAGAGCAAAGTCCTGACGCTTAAGGACCGCATATAAACAGGTCGAGGATGGACCTGGTATTCAGCACCAAGCAATCAGCAGTCTTCCGCACTTGCAACAGCTAAAACACCCACCTCTAAACCAGTACGCATTTGCGCTCTCGCCCTACGTTGGTCGCAGTACTGATACTCCGGCAGCTTTCACCACCACCATGCAGTTCAACTTCGCCACCCTCACCACCCTCGCCATCGCCCTCGCGTCCGCCGCCCCCGCCGCGCTCGCCGCCTCCTGCTACTCCCAGTCCGGCTGCAAGAACTGCGAGACCCGCGACAGCCTCGAGTCCGCCCGCCAGGCCTTCTGCGGCTCCAACGACTGGTCCCACTCCGGCGGGATCAGCTGGGGCTGGGCGCACGTCACGCTCGACGGGCAGTTTGCGACGCAGCAGGAGTGCTGGGACGGGTTCCAGCAGGTGATCGACCAGTGCCTGGGCCACAAGGACGGCGGGGTGTACAACTTTGACTTCAACGGGAACTCGGCGCGTCTCGATGTCGGTTTCTGCAACTGCGAGTGAGCGGCGTGCGCTCTCGATAGGTTGGAAGAGGAGAGAGCGGTGGGACATAGCGGGCGATGGGACGTAGCGGGCGGGGGATTTGGAGTGGCTCTGGTCGCGGTAATCGGTTGTTATGTGGGTGACTGTCGGATCGAGTCGAGTTATAATGTCGACCTATTGACAAGAACCTTCGGTGTGATTGTGGCGTGATTACCTTTATTATCGAACCGTAAGTTATGCTGACTGCCTTCACTTCGATCCCCTGGTGCGTTTCTCGTATCGTTGTAGAGCAGGCGGAATACTCATACACGTTGCGGTGGTAGTTAACGCGGTGAGCGTAAGTACTGGCCTCTAAGACCATTCGTTCTGCCAATAATCTGAGCTATGTTATGATCTGGATACTCCTATGTGTCAGGGTGTGGGTCTTGATGTTTCCTGACGCAAAATGCTAGTTTGGATCAGTATGCGTGGAGCAAAAAGAACTTGGTATGGCGTCCCGGTGCTATGCCAAGCCCGGTCTGCTGCTTGTTCATCCTGGTAATATTCGCTGTGTAGAGGAACACTTTAGTATACAACGTGGTGTTTATCGCGGCTACTTGGTTGCATAGATTGCGTGAAAAGCTTAAGCTTGGACGATGCAGAAGGGAGACGTAACGACACGGCTCGGACTTAGCCACGGTGACGTAGACGATTATATTGAGGCACAAGCCACGTGGTGGATAATGGCGGGCGCTTGGCGAGCATTTGGCCTCAGGCGCTCCGTGAAGCTTGATGGCGGCAGCCAGGCGAAAACACGCTCCTCTCCCTTCACTCTTTCCTTCTTCCTGCCACGACAACCCCCTGGACCACCCAACGAATCTGGACACCGCTTGACACTACGCACTGGTCTTTCTGAGCATTCACACAGCAGGACACTGGAATTCGGAACCTTGTACACCAACGGAACAGACGCCTCCATCCCGGTCCATTTCTCCGCACACAGCAATCGATCCAAGTCTCGGAAGAACTGGAAAGCGACGTCGCGTCGTCTAGCTTCAACATCGTGGCTACTTGTGCTCTACACAGCTCTCCTTCATAGCGCGGCCGTCACGGCGCCGTTCACAGGGAACGCGGCTTTCTCGCACAAGCCCACCCACGCTATCGGCCTCTCATCTTGGCTGGCACCGGAGTCGCCATTTGCGCACACCTATCCGTTGCGATACTACCCGGGATGCATACCCTACCTAAGGATGTCTTTGGGATTGTATACATCATCGAGACTGCCCAGCAGTTCTGGTCAGGTGCGTTTTCTCCCTTCGTGACTATGTAGGGGAAGCGGGCGCACGACTCCCGTTAACGAGCGTGGCCGCAAAACCACCGCGTTGCGGGTGTCGTGGTTGACGGTAATTGTAGCGCTGTTGCCTATCCTATATGTTGTTCAAGATACAATCCGACACACTTCGCGAGTCCGAAGTGTGGTGAACTAAACCGCCGCCCTCCCTATGCCGCGAGCCAAAGCCCAGGGACTTTCGTAGCCGTATTGCAACTAATCATCGCATTTTGCAGAGCTGGATGATATACTGAAACTGCCCGAGGACTGCACCCTCTCCCGACTCGACGCCACCTTGCGGCGGTACGCGTCTTTCTGTGCGGCATACCATGGTGCGTGCCGGCTTGACTGTGGTGCGCGCTTCTCAACTCACGTCATATGTCTTTGGCGTGTGATTTGTGCGGCCCGTGGACGGTGATTAACAGAACAGTACTTGCAAAGCCCCATGCAGCTCGAACATGCATGCGATAAATTGTTAGACTCAGAGCTCTTCGCTTTCCATAGCGAACGGCTGAGTGAGCTATTGACTGATGACGCGCAGACGGTATGTTCGGGACTACTCCTCGATTATCTCGCTCATTCTCATCGACCAATCTCTCGGGTCTGCAGAATACCGACCCACATCTTGAGATGATCCTATACAGTGTCATGATCTCTTGGGGCCGCCGGAAGCCCTCTTTTCTGCGCTCTCAGAAACGCTGGCAGCCACTTCTCCCGCTACTCATGGACCATATCCGACTCGACGTCGACCCGGACTTAGACGACGGCTTCTATGGTGCAGGCACTGAATCCAATTCCGGTGCGGAACACGCTATTGAGGTGCCTATTGAGGCAAAGCTGAGGTCGCTCTCGGTAAGGCTTCTTTATGAAGTCTGTAGAGTGCAGAAGATGTCAATACCCGATCTTCGTAAGTTCGTGTGCCTGGCTATCTGGACTCCGCGTAGCTCAACGCGTTATCACAGGAATATTCGACAACGATTTCATAGACTATCTGTATGACCTCGTCGAGCAGACACGTTCCATGCAGGACGAGTCTTTCAATTACTCGGTCATCAAACTCCTTGTAAGCTTCGTCCAGTCTGCTGTGCACCACACGCGCTGACACAACACAGGTCGCGCTTAACGAGCAGTTCATGGTTGCGTCCTTACAGCCCCATACCCCACTATCGCAGAGCGGATTGGCGCAACAGCAGGCGGATTCGCGAAGTCCGGAACACGCGAACCGCGTGCTACGTGTGCTCATGCTTCGAGCTTCGACGAGCCCTACCTTCGGCGAGAACCTGATCTTCATGCTCAACCGGGCAAACCGGACCGCGGAAGATCTCTGCATGCAGCTCCTCGTGCTGAAGCTGCTCTACCTGCTCTTCACGACGAAGGGCATGGCAGAATACTTCTACACGAACGACCTGTGTGTGCTCGTGGACGTGTTCCTTCGCGAGATCGGCGATATCGACGAGGAGAACGAGTCGGTGGGTGCATACAATCAGTCATATTCACTTCGATATTGATTCGGCGCTTTCAGTTGCGACATACATACCTGCGTGTCCTCCACCCACTCCTCACGAAGACGCAGCTGCGGAACATGCCATACAAGCGGCCCCAGATCGTGCGCACGCTCGAGAACCTCGTCGAGAACGAGTCCATCCGCGACATCGACCCCACCACGAAACGCCTCGTCGAGCGCTGTCTCAGCGGCGAGTGGTGCGTCCAGTTCCGCAAGTCCGCAACGGCGCGGACGGCGGAGCAGCGCAAGTTCAGCATGTGGGACGCGGACATCCAGCGCGGCGACAGTCCAGGGCTCGACGCGGTCTCCTCTGCCCCAGCACCGCAGTCCGCGGGGCCGCTGTCCGGGGCGGGCGGGATGAAGCCCCAGCTGGACCGCATGGGCTCGCTGCGCGGGAAGAACGGGAAGGCGAGCCGCAGCGCGGAGCACCTCCCGCTGCCCGCTGCCTCGTCCGCGTCCTCGTCCGCACAGAAATCGCGCCCGAGCCAGCCGTCACATCCACATTCGCGCGCGGACGAGCCGCCGTACAAGGTGTCCGCGCGCGCGGTGTCCGTGCACGCGGTCCGCCACGGCAGCGGGGACAGCGGCGGGAGCCTCCCGCGCGTCGCGGCTGCGACCACGCACGCGGCGGCGAAGCACCGCTTCCGCGCGGGCTCGTTCGACGTCGAGGGCACCACCACGAGCAGCTTCTCGGCGCTGTCGCTGCAGACGGACCCGCTCGCCGTATACCACCTCCTCGACGACGCGGTGCCGTACGTGGACGAGCCCGCGGGCGGCTCGCCCCCCGAGATCCGCGTCCTCTCCCCGACGTCCCCCGGGCAGCCAGGGCCAGGCCTGCTCTCGCCAACGGACCGCGCGTTCGCAGCGTCCGCGCCATCGTCCGCGTCGTCGAGCAGCACGTCGCTCGTCTCTCCGTCCGCGTCCTCCCCGCAGCGACGAGCCGCGCCGCCGCCGCCCGTGAAGAAGCGGCGGAAGCCGCCGGCGGTGCCGGTGGGGCGCGGGGCGAGCCCGTTGAGCGCGCTGGCGGCGTCGTCGCAGCCGAACTTGGCGGTGCTTTCGGCGGGGGCGAGGAAGGCGTCTGGGTTGTAGAGCGTGCGTGAGTGGAGGAGTGAGGGATGGTGAGGTAGGAGGGGGCAGTAGCAAGGCGCTAGCTTTGCAAGAGGGCGTTGTGGCTTCTATCGACATACGATATTCCATTCGCCGTTTTTCATTCTTCATTTTCCTGGTTCCAGGAGCATCTATTCGCGGGTGGCGAACGGATGATGAGGTCAGTGTCAAGGGTTCTGGAAGGTGGGAAGGTATCGTTGTACTGGGATGACTGAGACGCGGACCTCGAGGCCCGGGGAAGCAGCTCGGGAAACCCTGCTATAGCACGAGGTGATCCCCGCTCCTGCACGCTCCCGATGGCCTAGGCTGAACGTTTGCTCTTCCCAACAGTTGCGAGTTCACTCATGAGCAACACCTTCGCACTACTCATCCTATGCTCTGACGGATGTGGCGGTGGCGTTGGGGCAGCACCATCGCGGGAACGCGAAGGCGTTCATTGAGCGCCAGTATCGCCTAAGCGAGCACGCGAATTCCAGCTCGAGGCTAACCGGCCTCCCATGAGATTGGTTGCTAGGCACGCAGACAAGACCTTGAGCTGCTTCCCCCACTAGTGCCAGAGCCAGATAATCGCAGACGGCGCGAACAAGATGTGTCGCTGTGTCACCCTACCTGTCGGGGAGTGGCTGCATATATGCTTCCCCGGCGACCCCCTCCCGCTCGAGCTTGTGTACACGGACTTCAGACCCTTCTCTGACATCGAGCTGGGGTGCGATGAGAGGGCTATGTATTCGAGCTTGGTGCGTACTTTCAGATCTTTCAGGGATTGTACGATTGACGTAGGGCTGATGCAGTGCGACGCGTTTAACGACTTCTTCAAGAAACTCGACGCCAGGGAGTACGTTATGAAGATCGTAGAGGATATTCCTAGCCAGGCCGACACAACGGCCGCCGAGAAACGGGATCGCCTCCCCCGGAACGCTCTGCTAGCTTTGCACTCGATGCAAAACGCCGCTCGTGGGGCCTACACATCTCCCATCTCATCATCATCAACAGCGAACTCAAAATTCCAGCACCGTGCTCATGAAGGTAGGTTCAGTATATGTCGCCATCGCTGCTAGAGTTAACGTCAACCCTTTCGCAAGAGACCCACTCTCCTCACACATCGCGCTTGCAGGTTACAAATTCCTGGGCTTGTGCGGAACTCCTGGTCGACGTGAAGAACAGAAGGGCGTCGGCGCCTTCAGCATTCTTCAACCTTATCGATTCATCTACCGACGCGCCCTCAATCGCCTCAGATAAACTTCAACACTGGGATCAAGTCGTTGAGCACGCGACGGAGATGTGCTTCCGCCAACACCGGACGGCCGTGCCCATGATCACCGTGTACCACGACCATGCTCGGCTGCTTAGGTTCGGCCCCGCTGGAGTCATCCTTTCGGAGCCATTCAACTACATCGAAGACCCCGAGCCTTTCTGCACCTTTCTCTTCCGTTACCTGCGCGCAAGCCGTCAGGCGCGCGGGTTCGACCCGACGGCAACTTTAGCTTCATCCGACGATCTCGACATATTTCCCAGGCTGGCCGATGATCAGACATTGCCAGACCACGTCAGGAATGCCTTGAAGATGGCAGCTACCCCCGGCTGGCCACTTCACAAGCTCTCTTTTGAGGCCCCGTGGTCCGCGGACGGAGCGTCTCCCGTCCGCGTGGACATGCCGAAGTCCACGCGTGCTTTTTTGGTCGGGAGACCCTGCTACAGGAGCGACTCTATGATGGGGAAAGGGACTCGAGCCTTCGTCGCCTACGATTTAGAGCGCAGGACCGTCGTCTTCATCAAGGACTACTGGAGGCTGGATTTGGGGCCTGACCACTTAACGGAGCGCGAAGTCTACTTGAAGCTATCGAAGGACTTTGAACAGCGGCCGTTGCACGTCCCAACTTTCCTTGGGGGTGGCGACGTCCTTGATGCGCGCATGGAGGTCCAACGGTCACTGACTCATGCCGTCGTCTCGGCATCCCGGTCCGGACAGAACAATACACGCCCGGGCAGAGTACACACGCGGCTTGTGTTCAAGGAAGTGTGTCGTCCGCTGGAATCGTTTAAGGACGCCCGCGAACTGGCTTCTGTTGTGCATGATGCTCTGCAAGGTCAGAGGCTACATTTCAGGACATCTCGACGACACACTGACGAGGATATGTTCGCAGCCCATAAGCACGCCTGGAAGGAACATGAAATCCTTCATTGCGACATCAGCGCCGGGAACATCCTAATCCTGGATATCGTCAGGGATGGAACGGTGGTGCAATCAATTGGCCTGCTGTGCGATTGGGACCTTGCGAAGAGTAGGGTCGACATCGCGCACCCAGATATCTCACAGTTAACCCGCTTGGTACGGCGCGATATGCGTCTCTCAGTCTCCGCCGAAGCATGGTGCTGATTCCTTCGCTCTGTGTTAGGGAACCTGGCCATTCATGGCCGCCGCTTTGCAGTGGTATCCTCATAAGCCTCACCTGCTTTCTGACGATCTAGAGTCCATCTACCATGTCCTCAACTGGTGCACGCTCAAATACCTACCCCATGGATCCACCGATATGGCGTGTCTCCCCAGCGATATGCACACCATCTATAATATGGCGCTACCCGACGGCCAAGGCAGCAGCTTGAAGTTCAGGAGCGTTCAGAACGGGTACCCGTTCGTTTTCGACCTGGAATGCAGCCCGAATCACCCATTGCTAGAACTTCTTACTCGGCTCGGCCACCTCTGCCAGGAGCACTACAGGCATTTCCCACCCCGCCTCGTTGCACAAGAAGCAATCGAGGGATCATTCGAATACCCCTCTCCCCCGGAAGGCGATCACCCTCCCCCGAACTACCAACATCTGTACGGTTACGACGACATCTTCGACGCGTTCTCCGCCGCGCTTCAGCAAACTCAGTGGTCCGAGATCACGAAGCTCCCGGACCAAGTCCCGGATTGTGCACCCTCCTGCGGGGGTCCGTCGCTGTGAACATGTCTTTCAGGGGGTCCATGGCAGGAGGTCAAGGAGGCACCGGCGGCACACTGCGTAGGGTGGGCGGGACGAAAGCATAATTGATCCACAGGGGCTCGCTGTGCGGCCTCGTCGTCTGTCCAGAACCCACGTCCGAGCCAATCGCCACATCCCTCCACATCTGCATTCGCCCGTACACGAGCCGCTGTGGAAGGTGGGGCGGCAATGGGAGCTTCCCACGCATCGCCACTACGACCACGCACTCCAACGCGGCGGCAGCAACGCATCGCTTCACCGCGATATCGTCCGACGCCGATGCCTGGCAGCACCACGAACAACTTCGCTTCGTTGTCGCTGCAGACGGCACCGCTCATATCTTTCATACTGCGGTGCGTACGTGGACTAGTACGTGGACGAGCCTGCAGGTGGGTAACTCGCCACTGCAGATCCGCGTTCTGTCCTCGACGTCCCCAAGGCAGCCATGAGTACTCGTACGAACAGACCGCGCACTCGCTATTGGGTGTCAGCGCTGTCCTTTGCGTCGGCATCGAGCTCATCGTTCGTCTCGTCTACAGCGGCATCGTTCTCCCCATGGCATATGGCATTGAGTCGCGCCACCGGCAGTAAAGAAGTGGAGGGAGCCGCATGCAAGGGGAGGGCAGCGAGCCCGCCGAGCGCACTGGGGGTGCCGTCGCAATTGAACTTAGCTAAGTTGCTCTCGACGGGCACGAGGAAGACGTCAAACCTGTGCAGAAGGTGTTAGTGCGAAAGAAGACTTGGGAGTAAAACTGCAAGTCGCGCCATCCTGTTCATCTGAGCGTTGTGACTTCTAAGTAGTGATGTCTAGTCTCACCTTTGTCTACTCGGACGTCCTAGATTACTAGATATAGGTACCGCCACTCGTCGTCGAGTCGTCGATGTTAGAATGGCCCTGAGGAATAGCCCGAATGGCGAGATGCTCCCGGCGTCATCCAAGCTGTTCGTGGGGTCGCGACGTTGGTGTTGAAGCTTCCAGATACGGCTCTTCGTCAGAGGGACCATTGCACTTTGAGGGAGGGGGGCGGATGTGAATGTACAGAGGAAGCGGGAGTTGCACTGTAAGCATGTTGAAGGCGAAGACAACGTATCATACTAGACCGTCGGAAGCAGCCGGTAAACTAGCAAACCATTTCGCCCTACCTATGTCGGGAGTGGAAGATGGCAATCGTTCCTGGCAGGTGCAGGCGGATTGCGGTGATCAGGCGCCAAAGTCACCGCGCGAGTCGCGCAAGCGCCCGCGGTCACCGTCTCACTCACTCACTCACTCACTCGCTCACTCGCTCATCCCTCCTGTAGCGCTGGCCTTTCCTACTTGCCGACACAGCCTCAAGGTGACCTGCAGAATGGCCTGTGCAAAATGGAACGTTGCTCGTACGCTGGGTCATACCCTGGCCCTACGTCGAGACGCGTTCATCTTGTAGATGCCTTCCGCACCTCTAGTCGCGCCTCTTTACTGCCCACGCACAACGCGCCTCCACCTGGCCGCCTCAGCACTTCACCGTCCGCACGCCCGCGTGGAGCTGTCGCGCCTTCGTGGGCGGGGCGCGTCTCTCCCTTGTCGGGCTGTCGACCCCTGTCCGCAGCTCGCCACTTGCGCGCTGCGAACCCGTCACTGCGGAGATGCTGGCTCAACTGCAGGCGCAGGCCGCGCAGGAGACGGGGCGCATGCGCTTAGCCTGTGATCCTCGACAACGGCGACGAGCTTGCTGGCGGCCTCCGACATGGCTGCGAGTTCACTCTGTCGATGGACCTGCCTTCGCCGTTCTCCCCTGCGCCTTGAGGGTGGGTTGGAAATAACGTGGGTGGGGCGCCATGGCGATGAGCCGTGCGCCACCGTTGTGAACTTGAATGGGCGCTGGCATATCGCGCGGCGAAGCCTCCTCGGTCTCGACGCTGCCTACAGGGTTTTTCTGGTGCCATGCTTCACGCCAGGTCATTGCGAATGCGCTCCAGGCTTCACACAACAATCGATCCAAGGAGAGCTTGGGGCTAGCGCGGCATACTGGCAAAGCGTCGCGTCAGATGGTAGGACACGATCACAGGACTCCCCGACGCGATCCTGGCTACTCCCTGCATGTACGGCGGGGGTGGTGAGACTGCATGTCATACAGATAACTAGTACCTATTATCCTAGTATACGTACTGGTTGCCGCAGTGGCTGGGCGCTGATAACCCCCGGCTGCGGGAGCGCCGCTCCTGAGGCCTGAGTAGTAGTCACGCTATTTGGCACGTGGAATTCCAATGATGCGCCCTTGTGCGCCCCACTGGTTTTTCTATGTCCAGAGATTTCGAAGGAGACTGCGCCAGCCACTGGTGGCTTGTGCAACTTACAGCAGTCATCTTTAGCGCCTGGCACCGGATACGGTATCGTGGCCACCAGACACACACGCCGCTGGCCGTTGGCGCACGGCTACCATTAGCAAGACTGTAGGAGGCGCGTTGCTCCATCAACCTCAGGAGTACGTACGTCCGGGAGACCGGGCAGCCTAGCGACCTTCTATATTCAACACCAATTACGCGCCGCTTGGGGGGCTGCCTTACGATCCCCCGCCTCCGAGAAACCTCAGCTTCTCGAATCCATCAGTACGTGGCACTTCGACGCCCCAGTAAGCCATCCATAGGTTCGTTATGCTCGTTATGGGTTGAAAGTGGCGATCGTCTTACGGTGGCTCGAACATGTAGGTATATTTGGCCCTCGTGCCGTCCTGGCTTGTGGCCCTCTAGGTCTCGTCCGAAGACGGGTACTCTCCGCCACTGTGACCTGTTCCCGGCAGTATAAAGGTCGCTTGTTTTGGTGCGTATCCCCCTCATCCTGCACTCTCTTCTCTCATTTCTCATTATATACTCCCACAACGATCAACGCCTTATTGACATGTCTTCTTTCACTCCGACAGTATTAGCCATCCATATCACGGAGCTATCCAGTTCACTGGTCAACATCGAGGCGTATCGGCATCGCTCCCGAACCATTGTGGAGGCGAAAAGGTCAAGTGTTGGCGCGAACGAGATGCCTCCCGATCTGAACTCCCCGGCGGACGTTGAAAGCACGAAGAACAAGCACCGGGAGAGGCTCGCCGAAGAGGTGACCTGGGTCACAGTATCGGTAGAAGATTGGTTGAAAGCGTGCATGCCTGGCGAGAGCCTCCCAGCTGCATGTACTAAACCAGACTTCAAGCCGTTCTCTGAAGTCAACGTCAGCGGAAGAGAAAGCCTCATGTATCCGGGCCTGGTACGTGCACTATCACATTTCAGGACATCATTGAGTCCGGGCTCAAATTCGACCATGCAGTGTAACGGTTTCAACGCGATTCTTGGAAAACTGAATGTGTCACAGTACACGATGAGAATCACAGGAGAACATTCCGACAAATCCGCCCCGGGCTCTCATGAAGACCGTGACCACAACGCATTCAAACCTGATCTGGCTCTATACTCAACAGCAAAGGAGGCTCGAGAGACTTACGACCTCTCACCGCAGTCTTCTAAGAAGAAACCCGGCGTGCCCGCAGCACAAGGTGAATAGTGTCATTATTGATAGCTATCATCGTCTGAGCTAAGTTCGCTCCAAACAACAACTTGAGTCGAGAAAGCATCGGACAGTGGCGATACCTCAGCTACACCGTCGCCTCATCCTCTGAGTGCCATGACTGTTTGGGCCCTGGCGGAGTTTTTCATCGAGGTGAAGAACAGAGCGGAGTTGGCGCCCTTCTCCTTCAACCCCAACAACTCGCCGACTACACAGTTACCAGACGCCACCGAGAAGCTTCGGAGTAGGGGCCAACTCACAGAGTATGCGAAGGAGATGAGCTTCCGCCAGCACAGAACCTTCGTGCCTATGATCTCCATATTCCGCGACCATGCGCGCTTCCTCCGATTCGATCGCGCAGGAGCCATCATGTCAGAACCGTTCAACTACATCACAGACCACAAGCCCTTCAGCACCTTCCTCTTCCGCTACGCGCACACAAATCTTCAAACACGCGGCTTCGACCCGACGGCTACTTTGGCTTCGCCCGAGGAACACAGCGTATTCCAGAAGCTAGCAGACGATGCAACTATTCCAGAGCACGCGCGGGCGGCGTTCCGAAAGGCGGCTACCGTTGGTTGGCCCGTTCACAAGCTCTCCCTCGAAATGCCTTGGTCTCCTGACGACAACACACCAATACGTGAGGGAGCCTCGAGTTCTGTCAGGGAGTTTCTTGTCGGGCGACCGCATACCAAGAGCCACTCTATGACCGGGAGAGCCACTCGGACCTTCGCTGCATATGACAATAAGCGCAAGAAACACGTCGTCATCAAAGACTACTGGAGGGCGGATCTTGACGGCCTCACGGAGTACCAAATCTACTTGGAGCTGCTGAATGACTCCGAAGGCCAGCAGTCGCGCGCATTCATTCCCACTCTACTCGGCGGCGGGGATGTGGTAGACGGGAGTAAGGAAGCCCAACGCACACTGACTGACGTGCTTCTATCCTCCGTGGAGCCGGATTACGGATTTGCGGGGAGCGTCCACACGCGTCTGGTTTTCAAGGAGCTGTGCCGCCCGTTGGAATCATTCAAGGACACTCGGGAGTTGGTATCTGTGGTACACGACGCTCTTAGAGGTAAGATACCGTACTTCGAATTGTCTTGTCATTCACTGATAACCTGGATGCCGTGGTAGCTCACAGACGAGCATGGGAACAGCACGATATCCTCCACCGTGACTTCAGCGCCGGAAACATCCTGATCTACGATATTATCGAGGATGGTTCGGTGCAGTCTACTGTCGGCCTACTCTCTGATTGGGAGCTGTCAAAGAAACGAGCGGATGTGATGAACCCCAGTGCTTCGCGGCTATCTCGCTCGGTAAGTGCGATCCATGCACCTTATGGTCCATTGCTGACACATCTGATTACGCAGGGGACCTGGCAGTTTATGTCCGGCGGTTTGCTATGGTATCCACGAAAGCCTCATATGCTCCCGGACGATCTAGAGGCCATCTACCATGTCCTCAACTGGTGCGCGCTCAAATACCTGCCCCACCAACTCACAGGCGCACCCGGCCAACTCCGGAAAGCAGTGCAAGACTACTATGATACAGCAATGGACGGCAAAGGCAGTTTTTACAAGTTTGATCGTATCCAAACAGGGTCTTTATTCGTCCCAGGGTTGCAATGCGGCCCGAATCACCCCTTCTTGGGGCTCCTCATTCGACTCTGCGCCATCTACAAAGAGCACTACGCACGCTTCCCACCCGCGAAGATCGAGAGGGATACGATAGATGGAAGATTCGAATATCCTTCAGGCCCGATAGACAGGTTGGTCGTCGCGGCTAGTCCCTGGCAACACTACGAACCTGCACAAGTCGGCGATGTCGATCGACCTGGTGCCGGCATCAGCTTGGAAGATGGTGCACCCTGGTCTACAAGACAACGGCACTTGTACGATCATGACGACATCGTGGACGCGTTTGCTTCAATGCTGAACGCGCCGATGTCCGAGTGGTCCGAGATCACCAAGCTTCCAGACCAGGCGCCAGCCGGCACTCCTTCCTCCTCGACGAGCTTGAAAAGGGCTGCTGACAACCGCCAAGGAGAAGGGTCCAAGTCGCAAGGAGGTTCTGCGAAGAAGCTGAAGACGAAACATGCAGACAACCCCGCCTCGAGCGACGCGGCAGAGTTGCAACAGGCTTCTACGGACTCTTGCAGCAGCTCGGGTGGCAACTTACGCGTCCAAGCTCTGCAACAGGCGAGCGCTGGTGGTGCGACTAAGGGGAAGAAACCGCAGCCGAAGAGGAAGTAGTAAGCGGAACAGCCCAGCTACTACAAGTCCATCTACTCTCTCCGCGTCTTCGAATTGGTGCGTCGTTGCATGTGTACCGGAACTTCCACCCGTACCTGATATATATATGTCAGTTCCAGGCCGTTCTGCCATCGGGTCGGAGTATCCTCGGTCGTTCGACCAACTATGCCTCTTTTCTCAGCTGTGGCCTCCAACTTTCGCTGGTATTTACCCTCATCTGGCTCGTTTTCCAAGTTCCGCTTCGTCTTTCTCGTAATCCGAAAAAACTCTTGTAACAACCTCCGAACCATCGATGTGTCCGCTCACAAATCGAATATCGTGTTCTCGTTATACGGAATTATAGATTTTAGGTGTTTGCATATCGAGTTGTGTGAAACGGGAACTCGGAGCCTACCTAGCACTACATGCCGTGATGTTGTCGAACTTAGTCATGCTCTCGGTGGAACGGGGGTGACCGGGACCGGTATAGCACGGGCCAAAAAAAGCGCTATTGTGTTCGGCACCAACGATCAGGTACACAAGTCAGCAGCTGCTGGGGCTGTGCGGTTGCGTTTGTGCCAAGGTGCAGGTTCACGGTATCAAGGCAGATCCAAGAAATAAACGCACAATTATAATAAGTAGAAGGACAAAATGAAAGTTAAATACAGCATGATCTACGCTTAGCTGGCGGGGCTAGACGAGACCAAGTAAGCATTCCCGAAGTTTCGAAACGACGCCCGCAAACCGTCTACTCACACAACAGGGACGGAAGTTGGGCCGGCCTGGGTCTTGAGGACGGGGAAGGGCGTGCCCTTACAGGACTGCTCGATGTCCTTGATCGTCTTGCCGTCGGGGAAGTGCGCGACGTTCGAGGCGGCCTTGGAGGGAACGGGGATGACCTCGGAGCAGTCGACGAGCTCGTGCACGTTGTTCCCGAGCGTGGACATCTTCGCCATAGCCCGCGTGAAGCGCTGCACCATGAGCTTCTGGTTGGCTGAAATATACATCACACTGTTAGAACACGACTTCGGGTGACGGTGATATTTTGTGGCGACTTACTGACGAAGGACTGCCACTCGCAAGCAGTGCGAGGGTCCCTGCAACAGGGAGTGAGCGTGGGGGGTCAAACAGGATGCACGGACGACTCACCTGGCAATGAGGTCGTCGGACGCAAGGCGGAACTCTCCCGGAATGGGGGACTTGGCCTCTCCGACGTGGGACCCGTTTCCAGGGAAGAGCGTGCCATTGAGAAGGGTCTAGCACACGAGGATAAGCAGCGGCACCCTTTCATAAGCTGAGCATCAGGACGAAGGCGCACCTCAACGTAGAACTGGGCATCGAATACCGAAGGGGTGCTGTCGAACGGACTTCCGTGGACGCCCTGTAGTAAGGATGTGAGTGTCGCTGCTTCAAGCGAGATGTGCATGAGTACTGACCGGGTCAACCTTGTCTTGCGCAGCGACGGAGTGCGACGCAAGCAGGTCGACGAGCTCGTTGGGCGAGAAGCCGGCATCGCCCATACGCGCGAAGATCTTGTCGACCGGGTCCTCGGGCAGCGGGACGAGGTCCGGGGGCGACACCTGCGAGTGGTTCGAGCGGCCCGCGAGGAACTGGAGGCGCGGGCCGCCGGCGCAGTTACTCACGGCCACGGCACCAGCAAACTGGATGCTATAAGTGGATGTGGTCAATTCGATGCTGGTTGCAGAAGACTGAGGCGGGCGGTACGCACAAGTCGCCGAAGGAGACCTTATGCTTGAGCGCGAAGGGGCGCTGCTCCTCGACGATCTCATCCATGCCGATGCTGGCCTTGAAGTTGGTCTCGATCTGGGCGAAGGCCATGATGGAGCCGTCGGCGCCACCACCACTGTGCATTGCATAAGTACGCGCGCTGACACAGTGTGAGATGCGGAGGAACATACCCGAACTTCCCCTGGCGGGCCAAGGCGGGGGAGAAGCCGATAGCGTCGTGGAATGTCAACTAGAGATGTCCTTCGGTCAGCACACTTGCGGCTCGTGATTGCAAAGAATATTTGGCGTACGCGCAAGGACTCGTGAGCCTCTTCTCCTACAGTGGCGCATGTGATGAGCATTGTAGGATTAACGTTGGACGGAAGCGGGCTTACCGCACTGAGCTCCATCGAACCTGTCGTATAAACCGTTAATTCATAGAGCGTAAGAAGAGTAAGAAAGGAAGGCTTACAGGTTGGTCTGGATGTCATCGAGGACGTCGAACCAGACGCAACACTAGTGATAGATCCATGAGCACGTTGCAAAGTCATACTATAACCAAAAACAGTACCGACCTTCTCGTTGCTGGCACTGCGTCCCTTGCTACAGGAAGCCCTCTTGGACGGGACCGCCGAGACGACCGCGGCGAGAGCGAGGAAGGATACAAAGAATTTAGAAAACATTGTAAGTTATAGCGGGTGTCAATGAGGGTGACCGTTTGTGGGGAAGCGGTTGAAGGAGAGAGTGCAGAAAAGAGTGCAGATGAGTGCGCTGAGGTCTTCCGTCGAGCTCGAGACGGCCTTTATACTCATCTCTCTGGGTACGGGCGTTCTACCCAAAACGTTTAGCAGGCCTGAACGGACACACCGCCACAGCTACATTGTATGTCCCACTGTGGTTCTGAGTCACCCAATGGCAACAACGCAGTTCCTCAGCCAGTGCTCCTTCGACAGATCCGGCTAGGAGGGTTCACATACCTCTCAAGGCCACCGACGACCCTAGCCGCAGTGCTTCGCGAGTCAGAGGGGTATTGTCGCCGTGTAAGCCTCGCCGACTGTACGGTACCGCGCGCAGCGATCCGGGGCGGGAATGCACAAGGGCTACACGGTTGTTTGACGTGCACGGCCAACAGTTGTTCCGTGTGATTGTTACGAGCCCCAGAAGCTGTTGGGAATTTTGCAGGCCGTGTTTGATATTCCAAGCCACATTTTACACCACACTGCATATGTCGACGCCGCCAGTTCAGTACGAATAGAGTCGACGTGTGTGGAAATTCGTCGGTGTCGTCAGTAGCCTTCAGGGAGTAATTGAGCGGTTGTTGACGTTCGGGTCTAAGTTGGTATTCACACGAGAACTCAACACAACGTACCCGTGCAATCTCTCCTTTTGGTAAGAGAAGAAGTATAATTGGAGTGCTAATGTCAAGATGCGGCGCACCGATAGTGACGTGAGGGCGGTAGTAGCACTGCTTGGTGCTGTGATCAACGGCGCGGTCTTCTTTCGCTTCCGCACCGGGAGTGCCGCCAGTGGTTGCGGTGCTTCAGCGCGACATCCGGCGTATGCTTGTCGCTCTTGCATTAGTACTCTCCTGGTTCCCCACCGTTGCTGCCACCCGGAGCTTGAAGCTGCGGTGCCCATGTTCCATTGCCCGACGGCGTCGGCGGGAGCGGCACAGAGCAGTTGGATGGTATCCGATACCACAGCTTCATGGCAAGAGAGACGCTTATGATGCGCGCATAACAGAGAAATCTCTCAGAGGTGCGAAAGATGCCAGGGGTATTTGTTTGGGGACCGCGGGATCGCGGTGAGGGTCGAGAAACAGGAACGCACGCGGTGAGTGCTTAGCACTGTGAGTTACAATGTGGCTGTGCTCCGGGTGCTGTGCGACCGCCCAATTTGGTATGCACAGTGATCCTCCTCGAAATCTGCAACGAGTCCGCCAGTTACGCTACGCTGATAGCGACTGTTGCCCGCAGCATTCAACCCTAATGTAAAGTTATGGTTGCGCGTACCCTCAACATTGGATTGCGTGTTCTTCCGAGTAGCGCGAACTCTCGCGGTACCGAGACGTTCCAGGGAAAGCAGGCAGTTTAGAGCACCCTGAAACATGTTCCCCAGGAACCAAATGAAGTCTACCATTTTGGAATGAGGGATTTGGCAGACAGGTGCTAAAATGTCAGTGATGACATGTTGTCTTCCATCCACCAGGCGCTGGTTTAGTAGCGGGCCGACTTTGTGCACGTTTCCCGGTCTCTCTACACTTCCACACGGCTCTTGAGATCCGTTGTCTGTGCTATAAATATTTTGTCTTGAACTCCCATGTCGCGCACTTGGAAAGCATTGTAGCAGTCACTCGATGTCGTACTTGGCAGATCGATGTGGAGCGCATGCGGACACTTGTCCACGGCGCGTACGGCTATGGGAAACTACCGGTCCGGAAGTATACGTCCTCCATGCTTTGCTTGTGTTCCAAATCATAGGCGATGTGTTGAGCGGTACTATGATGCCTTGATGATGGTCGGATGGAAGCTTCTCGGAAGAGATTCTAGTAACTGCCTCGGAGCGGCCCGCCCATTGCCGTGCCGAGAACAAGCTTTGCTGACGGTCCGGCTCGGGGAGGGTGGGATCTAGATGTGTGTGCTAAACATGATAGTGAGTGGAAGTCAACAAAGCGCACACTTCGTGGGACAAAGTAAGATACAGCGGCTATATGGCGAGGGTGTCGCACCACCTTGTTTATGAGCGCGCCCCGCGGCGAGGGTCCGGCAGTTTCTCTATGACGCGTCCTATTCCAAGGAACAGGTTTCAAGCCGACAGACAGGAACGACCGTGTGAGAGTGGTTGGAAGAAGGTTCGATGCAACGGGCGGCTTGCCAGTGCGCGCTCCCTTTGGGCGCTCCGATACCGCGATGATGATCTTAGTCGCCTTCCTAATCGGGCGATGCCAAAATCGATCTGGGCCTTCGTCACTCTCCTGCTCCTAAACAGCATCCTCTCCGTAGGAGACACCCACTATCCTGAGAAACTGGCTAACATGGTAGTCCTCGGCGCAGAACAGTCCGACGCCCAGTCGCTCCCCTTCCAGGCGACACTCGCTAAGCTCGCATCCGTGCTGCCCGAGAAACTGCGCCGGCCCCGGGTCGGCATAGTCTGTGGCTCCGGGCTGAGTACGCTCGCCGCAGCGATCCGCGACGTCGTGGAGGTGCCCTACGCGTCTCTGCCTGGCTTCGGCAAGAGCACAGGTACGCCTCTCACCCTGCCGTGCATAATCGTGGGACTGACAGCGCCACCGTCGCGTCGTGATAACCTTTCGCAGTCCCTGGACACAAGAGCCAGCTCGCTTTTGGCTTGATTGGCCCGGGCGAGGGTGTCCCGGTTGTTGCGATGCTTGGACGCGTAGGTCACTTTCTCCTTGTGTGACGGGCAATGAATCGTGTTGTTTCGTGTGTGTAACGAACGCAACAGCACTGTGCTCCTGCCACCATCACGCTTCGAAACGGAGTGGGGTGGTGGCTGCGACTATGGTCGTTGCTGTCCCTGAAATGCGGAAGCAACGGACTTCCTCAGGCATATACGCCTAGTCTGTGACCGCTACAGGAGTACGGCATGCTTGTTGTGCAAGGAGATGTATATGAGTTGGCCCTTCGCTCTCCTCGCATGCAGGGAATCGTCATTGATATTGCCGCTAGATAGCTCCATCCATATGAGGGACATGGTCTGGCGACCGTGGTATACCCTATTCGCGTGATGGCACGGTTGGGAATAACCCATCTCATTAGTACGTACTCACTCCGTGATTCAGTGCGCTCGGTGCTGATGCACACACAACAGTCACAAACGCCGCTGGTGCGCTCAACCCTGACATCGCTGTCGGCACGAGTACGTGCGCCTAACATAACCTCTATGCGCCCACGCTGACACCGGTTGCATAGTCGTTGTCATACAGGACCACCTGGCGCTCCCGAACCTGACGGGAATGAACCCGCTTCTCGGCCCCCCGGCTGGGCCCAACTACCCCCGCTTCCTCCCCCTATCGTCTGCCTACTCTGCCTCGCTCCGCCGACTTGCGTTCCTTGCGTCGCACAAACTCAAGCTCGGGCTCGATGCCCTCGCGGAGGGCGTGTACGCCTGGGTGTCTGGACCCACATACGAGACCCCTGCGGAGGGGCGGATGTTGCGAAATGCGGGCGCTGACGTGGTCGGCATGAGCACGGTGCCCGAGGTGCTCGTAGGGAAGGAGGAGGGGCTGGAAGTAATGGTGCTCAGTCTGGTCACGAACATGGTCGTGATCTCGCAGAAGTACAGAAGCATTAAGGAAGAAGTAGAGGCGGAGGTAAGCCCTTGCGCCCGTCTACTCGCCGCGCTACGTTGGTACATCACTTCACGAAGCTCATTCGCCGCCCTAGCTCGCCGGGAAGCCCGTTGTACAGCAGAAGGAGGAGACGGTGTCGCACGAGGAGGTGCTGCTAATTGGCAAGCAGAAGGCGGAGGTGATGAAGAATCTGGTCGGGAAGATTGTCGAGCTGATCGCGAGCGAGAGCGGCTGACGGGGATGGTTTTGCCGTATTAGTGTATTACGTAAGCCGATATATAGCTTTCGCGAGTGCCTCGTTCGTCGACGAGCCCACCGACGACGACGACCCCCGCCCGTCGACGAGATTAGGTGCGTGTTCATCGTCCCCGACGACGTCGACGAGGTTCTGACTGTCGTGTGCCCTGTTTTCTTTGTCGTTGACGTCACGCTGCTGCGACCACTTTGTCACCCCCGGTGTGGCGTCGTCCCGTACCCGACTTTCCCTTCTGTCGACCTCCCATCTCCTGCCGTCCTTCGACCTCTTTGTTCCGCACGACAACCTACTTCTATCCTCAACTGCTCTTTTTTTGACCGACCTGCCGCCCTCTACGCGAAAATCCTCCTGCTTGACACTCTAATTCCTGCCGGCCTCGATCCACCGTGTCTAGCCACACCCCCCTCGTCAACCCTCTGCTGCAGAGTGCCTGGACAGTCGTCGTCCCATAGAGTTGATTTGCTGCCGTCTTTTATACCAAGTGAGTCATGTTCAGTAACGTTCCTTCACTGGTCTGCGGAGGAAAGAGAGCACTGTGACCAGGCAAAGCCACAGACGCCTGGAATCAGGCGGTAATCTAAGTCGTCACGTATGGGTGAAGTTACAGTAATGCTGGGATGGTTGTGCACTGCTTGGGTTGTTCCGCTATCGACACAAGCTCGAGGAGGATATGGGTGTTTAGCGAGCTTGTCCCATCGACTTGCAGCAAGTTATATTGGTGGACGTCCCTCCCGATTTCGTTGGCTTCATCTTCCTAGAGATGCGTACTAACGATCCGACCGACAGCATATACCCGCTGGCCGACACTTACAATCATTGATATATCCTAACTAATATCCTCTAATCCACCGACCTGCCATGCTCGTCCGGGTGATCCCGCCGTATGGCCAAGCGGACATAATGTTCAATTGCACCATGTCGGACCCTATGCATGATGACAACAAGCCCTGTCCAGGCTCGTGGCGCGTGCAACTCGACACCTTGGAGGCATTGCAGGAAGAGGGCCTCGCTCTCGACTACCCTAGGGACATACACGCTCTGGACAAGGCAGCGTGGCAGTCTGCGTTGATGACCGAGGTCATCTTCGACGTCAGGCAGCAGGTGATCGCGTGTATCTTCTTCGACGGGTACAGCGTCTCCTGGCCACTCTCTTCGATGGCCAACTTGTCAAGATGCATGGCCTCCCTCGAGCTCGTTATGTCGACGGCGCGCGGGATCAACCCCGGCCCCGAGTCTGGTCGCAGGTCCTGGGTCCACGATCTGCCAACACCACCAGTCCCCGAGGCTGCCCCTGCTCTGCAGGCCGAGACGGCATCGCTGTCCACGTCCTCCCATCGCTCGAAGCACAGGCGTCAAAGGTCGCTGCTCGGCTCCATCGTGTCCGCTTTCAAGGGCATCCTCCCTGACAACATTGGGCGTAACTCGGGCCCCATCCTTCCTTCGTCCCTGCCGCCGCTGAAGATTCCCTCCGGGCATGCTCGTACGGCGTCAACGTTCTCTCGTACTCAACTCTCGCCTCCGGGTTCCCCAACGGTCTGCGAGCCGCCCCCGCCCCCGCCGACTGGTTTCAGGTTGGTCATCCGCCCTCGCGAGCCCATTCCCCCTCCCCCGGCGTGTAAGCCTCTGGAGCCGGACCAGATCTTGCGTCGGTATGCGCGATCTGTCCTGTTGGACACGGTTCGCGAGCACGTGTATCCCATGTTCTCCACTTCGGGACCGCCTTCTTTTGAGGACAATTCTCGTCCCATGGAATGGGCTGCGCAGGTGGCGGGGTACCCGCCTGGCCTGTACCCGGCGTGGGCTGCTCGGAGCATGCTTCGCCAGACCGAGGACCGGTTACGGGAGATGATCATGGACGCGAACGTGCGCGGTGTTGGAGACGCCATGGCGTGCGGCGCAGTGGGCTCCGCCCCCGCGTCCAGTCAGTCATCGCGGGACTCAGATGATTCGGACGACACCATCTCTGCGAGCACGAGCGCCAGTGCAACGAGTCTCACAACGGAGACCGACGGGTCCTCGGTGCACACACCTCTCGACTCGCCCACATGCTCACCCTTCGTTCCTTCCACGCCGTCGTTTTCCAAGCTTCCTCTGATCGAACCGAAAATGCTCCCTCAGGTTCCTCGCAGCCCCTCGCCTCCGCCGTACGACTTCGATATGTCTGCGTACCACGCGCTCACGAACCTCCGCGCGCGGCTGTTCTCCATCCTCTCCCGTCTGGGCTCCACACCTCGACAGATCCACAACCTGCAACTGGGCATCCGGAACGGGTCAGATCTCACCGTCCTGGAGATCAAGAGCCGGCGCCGCGCGTGGAGCTGTCGCGACTTCGTGGGCGGGGCGCGTCTCTCCCTTGTCGGGTTGTCGACGCCTGCGCGCAGCTCCCCGCTCGCGCGCTGCGAACCTGTCACCGCGGAGATGCTGGCTCAGCTGCAGGCACAGGCCGCGCAGGAGACGAGCCGCACGCGCTTAGCGTGTCTGGCGGACGAGGGCGCGGAGTTCGGCATCCCCGGTGCCTGCGCGGGCGTCAAGGTCATGACGAAGGAGTTGGACTCGCGCCTGTTCTCGCTCGAGGAGGAGGACGAGGAGGACGAGGACGAGCCGCATGCGGGATACCAGTCTGGCTACGGCTTCGAGGAGTACGTGGAGGACGAGGAGTGGCGCAGCGGCCCCGAGTACGACCTGGAAAGTGGGCTACTCGCGTTCCCTCGGCCCGAAGCCGTTGCTGCGTCCGAACCCAGTTCATATGCTCTGCCACCATCGCATTCACATCCGATGGTTCGGACTCGGACGCGGAGCATGCGCGTAGAGCGTTCTTCTGTGCCCTCTGCCATGTCGGAACCGCACTCGCTCTCGTCCGGAGGAGGGCTGTCACCCAACTCGCTGCTATGTCAACCGCTGAATGTCAAGGTTCCCGTACCTGTGATCCTCGACAACGGCGACGAGCTTGCCGGCGGCCTCCGACATGGCTCCGAGTTTACTCTGTCGATGGACCTGCCTTCGCCGTTCTCCCCTGCGCCTCGAGGGTGGGTTGGAGACAACGTGGGTGGGGCGCCGTGGCGATGAGCCGTGCGCCACCGCCGTGAACTTGAATGGGCGTTGGCGTTTCGCGCGGCGAAGTCTCCTCGGTCTCGACGCTGCCTACAGGGTTTCTCTGGAGCCATGCTTGACGCCAGGTCATTGCGGATGCGCTCCAGGCGGCTTCCAGGTCTCCCATCTGCATCACATTCAAGGTTCGCTTCATCTTCATCACTGCTTCATATCCATGCATCCCTTCATGCCTCCTCACGAGTACCCCCCTTAATATTATATCCACGGTATTGTCGCATTTTCCTGCATCGGCCACCACCATCAATCATTCATCCAGCGCATATACTTCCACACGCACTCATTGTCTGCTTTCTCCCCATAACCGCTTTCGCACACTCGTCCTTCGCATCGTCGCATATCATAATGACCCTTCGCTTGCTCTGTACATACTGCATGCGTTCGCGCGCACTCATCCCCCCATCCCTTCCCGTCCCGTAATCCGTTGCACGAATCCAACCATCATCCACGTCATTTCTCCCTTCCCTTCCCTCCGGCCGTGCCTGCTTCACGTATAATGCCTCTTTGTGTATCATATAGTCCCTCCCCCTTTCTCGTGGGCCCGGGATCAGTATCTTGGAACTTCCCGTCTGGTCGACACCGTTGTACACGTAGTAGTACGTACTGATAGAATCTGGAAATCAAAGGGTGTACAGACACCGCGTAGACATCGTCAATCGGAGACATCAGCCGGAGGCCCACGCGTACGAGGCAAGCATGATTTCGCTGTCATTCTCGTACCCGTTCAATGATTACACTATAATTAGTACACCCAGCTTCTCAGGTTTTTATCTCCCAAACCAGAGATCTACCACTTGATGTCCGTCTCCGGCTTCCGGTCCACGCATATACTCAGCTCCCAGTCGCCCGTCCGCTTCGCCCACCGGTACATCTTCAAGCCCCCAAACCCGCCGCGCGGGCCCGCCATCTCCGCGACGAGGGCCGCGAACGCCGCAGGGCCGTCCGCGCGCACGACGTACACCTGGCTGAACGAACGCTGCCGGTCGTATACGGCCAGGTTGTCGCGCCCGAGCTGGAGCTTGACGAGGAACGGCCGGGGCCCGTGCACGTCCGCGTGCGGGACGGACGGGTCGCCGGGGCCCAGCGTGGGGATGTCCGTGATGCGCGTCGTGGACGTGTAGTGACTGATGTTCGCGGAGAACATGTGCTCCGGATCCAGTTTGCTCATCGCCTCGAACCCGAGAGGACCGACGGGAGAAGGACGGAGGCGCGGTACTGCTCCTCGTAGCGCCGCCTTTGGGGCTGGAAATCTGGAGGGAGGATCTTCCTGTTCATCTCGAGCAGCTTGAGGAGGAGCTTCTGCTCGAGGGCGGTCGCGCTGATGTTCATGCTGACGCTGCCGATGTTCTTTGGGTTGTTGACGATCTGATACTGGCACCAGCGGACGCCGTCCATCGCGTTTTCGCGCGTGACGGAATGGTAGAGGAGAACCATTGCGAGTGTTTTGTCATCGAGTTTGTAGACCTTTAGGAACTGCATGCTCTCAGGCTGTGATGAGTGTACATGTTCAAGTCGAATGCCGGGTGAAAGATAAGGGCAGCTTACTCGAGTCTCGGATGTTGATGGCCGAAGTTTGACGATATGGGTCCTGTATAGTACACCACATGAAGCCTTTGTCTAGCATGTTCGCCAGGCTCATATGCGTCTGACGCAAGTCCATGAACGGGTCGGTGAAAAGCCCGGGCGCCGCGTGGTTGAGTAGGGTTTGCTGTGAAGCGCCTTTTCTCGCGCCTTTCCGCGGCGCTGTTTCCTCGCTATGCCTGTAGTGTCATGGAAACAGGCCTGGCAGCAAGCAAGGTAGATACTGAACAAAGAGGATGTAAAGTATATTGACAATATCGCCAAACCAAGTCGGGCACCGTCCATGATACTGTGCTGTCTCCGGCCCACCGCTACTTACTTGGTTTGCTGAAAGTTCACTTATTTCAGGTATCACTCGCAAGCCTCGAAAAGAGGTCAACAACGTGTAATGTCCATTCGAAACATAGGTACGGGTAGGTAGCAACAAGGATCTGGTTTTTATACATTTTGAGAAAACAGTCTGACAAGTGCGAGGCGAGGAGTGGTCAGGCAGAGGGGGACAGGGGCAGGGAGGGTAGGAATATCATGATAGTACAAAAGATACACATAGTACGACAGCGGCTGTCACTTCACAACAACACATGGATGCAACATCAAGTAGCACCTAGACGTAAAGGGGGGTTACGGAAATAAGTACTACTGTAGCTATATGACCATTCATCAGCAGTTTCGGAAATTACTTAATGCCCTTATATGCCCTTATACTTACGATTAAGGGCAGCAAGGGTCAGTAAGAGCCAGCGTGCTAAGGGCCGATGCAAGGCACTGGGCTATCGTATAGACAAGCTTGCTAAGGAGATTGAGCGATGCTAAGTGCGATAAGGGGAGCACTTCAAAAATAGGACACCAATGTTCTTATATTGAGTGGGGGAGGGGATATAGAGGAGACCGGCGTAATGCGACATTATCCTAGTACTAGTCAGAGCGAATGGGAGAGCTATCTACCACGCGACGCGGACACTTCGAGGCTGGCTGGGTCGAGACGATCACGGACGACTTCTCTGCGAGGGCCCGTGTCTTCCGCATCAGCCTGTCAAAGGCGTCTGCCTTTTCGGCCAGGGGCTCCACCGAGTCGGTGCACCACTCATCCGTCTTTGAGCCGCCGTTCATCTCATTAAACTGTTCTTTGGGGGCCTTGAATGACCCGGTCGTATATGACTTAAACACAATCTCAATCTGAATGAAACATCAGTATCAGAACACGACAAGCGACAAAGACGTACCGCCGTGCATGCCAAAGCAAGGGCCCCGACCGGGCGGGGGTGCTCCTCGAGTATGGACGACGAGATCATCTGGAGGTGTGGCGCGAACACGGTCAATATATAGCGCGATTGGATCGCGCCGTGTCCCTTGCGCTCCTACATGGGGGATGTCAGCGTGTGTACATGTGTAACAAAGAGACTCCGCAAAATCCATGCACACTTACTTGACCGGTAGCAGGATGCTCCCAATATGCCTCGCCCTTCAGCGCATCGGTCGCAGCTGCCGCCCAGATGCAGACAGCATCCCGCGTGCTCTTGGGGTTGAGCTCCCGGATACGCTCGAATTCGGTGGCGGTGACGGTGTTGGCACGCGTCAGGAATCCACGGCGCCAGTTGCCCATTCGTTGGCGAGCCTGCAAATGTACTGCGTGAGAGACAATTTGGGACATGTTATCGAATGGACTCGGACTTACAATCTTGGCGATGGGGGATGTCTTCCCTACAATATACTTCCGGCGCGGGCATAGGTTGTCGACCAGCTCCTGGACGAGGTCGATAAGGCTGGTACCCATCTTACCTTGCGGGATATCCATTTTCCAAGGGTCGCGTTGGCCACCATAATGATCAATGAGTGTGGGCATAATCGATGCCTCGAAGACGGCGTTGAGCCAGTTGGGGAGAGCGACTTCAGCGGAGAGCGACTGTGTTACGTCCATATCGGCCTTGAGTGTGCGTGAGATCTTCTTTTTGACCTTCGTTTCGGCGTCGTCCTCGACTGCCGAGACTTCGACCATCTATGACGAGAACTGTCAGCAAACGGAACCAAAAAGGAACATCATTCAGAACCGACACACCTCGGGATAACGAGCACTGCGCCGGCTGACCGCGATCGCCGCATCTGCAAAAACGTCCTCGTCGTCAAAGCCTCCGTTGGCGTCGTCGTATTCAGCATTGTAGTGTGCGGCCCGACCGCGTTGCGGTTCGGTAGACTGGGTGTGAAGGGTGATGGAGGGTGTCGGAGTGAGTGAGGGCGCATGACTGCTGGAGCATGAGAGGGCACACACTGAAGGCGAGGGCGTAAGAGGCGCCGCTCCGACTAGGCGGAGCCGAGTCACTGGGCTTGCTTCCTTCGCGGAGGTGGCCCTATTCGAGCGCGGGACTGGCGACGCGCTCCCTGAAGAGGCTGCATTGAGCAGCTTCTGGCGGTAGTCCGGTCTGAACACGTCGACATCACTGGTCGGCTTGCGAGGTGGCGCTGAGCTCCTATACCGGGAACAAGGTTGTCAGCATCATGCATCGTCACACAACTGAAATAGACGCACTGCGGCGTGGATAGATACAGATCACCATGCGTATGGGCCTTGCCTGCCAAGTCGGGACGTGCATCAACGATGCGCTCTCGGACCATCGTCTGTTGCTCTCTGCGCTTCTCTGCAGCAGACTGCTTCACAGCGGAGGGCACCTACAGGACACTCATGTGAGATAGGTTTCATGATATATAAGCTACTGGGTCGACTTACCTTGCCACCGGTGCGGGAATCGGCGGTGTCCAGAGCCGGGGATGCATCGTTCTGGTGCCGCCCCCCGCTGTCATTGTTGCTGTCGCCAGATGAATTGACAGACTCGGCATTTGCCAGCGGTGCACGATACGCGCGTGCAGTACGCTTGTCGACTTGTGCACGGTCCTCGCGATCTGCACGCATCCGCGCTGTCCCGAGCGCCGCAATCCTCTGCACACCTGCTTCTTCCTGTGCAGCCCGCTGTGACTTGTCTTGCTTCTTAGCGGCAGCTTCTGACTTCTTCTGGGACTGCGCGGCCTCTGCGGCCTCCCTCTCTAGCTTGTCGGCCTTCCAGTTGAGTCCAACGTCTTTGCCCGGGCGCCTGTCAACGTTAGCAGGGCGAGTGCCGTAGCGCTGCGGCGGCGGGGAGTCAACCTCGCTGGAATCCTCGCGAGTACCACAAACGTCGTCCATGAGAGAGAGGGGCCGGGTGCTTTGTGTGGTGTCCTGCACCGGAAGTGTTTGTGTGTCATCGTCTTGCAACATGGCGTCGTCAGCTGGCGCGTCGCCGGTTTTGTCGCTGCCATCGAAGCCACTCCATGGTGGGTACTCGTCCGCACTGGCATCGTCATCGAGGCCTATCACTGAATGTCAGCATAGGAGGATTGAAATCTTGGGGCCGTCTGCGGTCGCGCGATGCACATACCGCGTAGCACCCAGAATAACAGTGAATAACTATACCTGTTTGCTGGAAGTCTTGGGTACTCTCTGCTGTGCTGCCACTCTCAGCGCGGGGTCGCTTGAGGCGCAACATGTTGACAAGGAGAGCAAGAGGTGAGGAGCGAGTGTGGAGGCGCAGTGCGCGCTGGGAGAACGAAGAGCTCCGTTTGGAAGTTAAGCGCCCGCCGACTCTCGTTTTGGGCCTGCGCGTCGGCCTCCTTCTGCACTCACACTCTCAGCTACTCTGTCCTCGCTCACCGGTATTACCGCCACTGCTTCTTCTTGCTCCACCATGGCTCGATTCTGTAACCTGTGCAGCCGGTCGTTCACCTCCGAAAATGCTTTCAAGGATCACAACTACCGCTACCATCAGTATCCCAAGCCGGCTCCTGCGCCATCGATCTTCTACTACCACCCCTTGCTTAATGGTAGGAAGTACAACCACTACACCTACTTGAAAGCTAAGGGTACGCTTTGCAGCCCGGCCTTGCAACAAACAGGGAAATTACCTCCCTCACGGTGCTCCTCCTCCTCCTCGACAAAATCCCATCAACTTCGCTCCATTCGCTCATCGCCCAAGCTTCCAATATGCAGAGATACACTTCGAGCAGCTACACACGTCCGAGGCCGGGATCAATGCGCTTCTGCAGACGCTCGCTGCCGAGAAGGCTCTGGAAACGGGAGACCCAGAGGCACGCGCAATTTTTGACAACGCAGACGACCTCTACAGTCACATTGACGCCCTCCCCTACGGCGACCAGTCATGGACAACTTTCAGCCTACGGTATTCTGGCCCTGTCGATGCGAACAGCCCGTCCTGGAAGCGGCACACGTACATCGTCCATACACGCAACCCGCTGCGCGTCGTGGAGAGCATGGCCGACAGTACTGATTTTTTGCATACATGGGACTATGTCCCGTTTGAGGAGTACACCGGCGAAGACTGCCGTAGGTACTCCAACCTGATGTCCGCAGAATGGGCTTTCAAAAAAGCGGTGCGTCGAGTTTGCTGTATGGTGCACATTAAGTCTGCGGGGCACCTGCTGATTCAACCCTTACCAGAATACCATCGCTGAGGACCCGAACACGCATGGAGCAATGCTCCTGCCTATTGTCCTTGGTGCTGACAAGACAACATGCTCCGTAGCAACCGGCCATCAGTCCTTTCACCCCGTGTACGTCTCTGCAGGCAATATCCACAACGAGATGCGGCGCGCACACCGCCAAGGTGTAATGCCCCTGGCATTCTTGCCTATTCCTACCTGTGAGTCCCAAGCTCGGTTCATGGCGAGCGCTGTCTAAATATGTAATAGGTGCTCGAGAACATCTGAAGGACAACGAGTTCCGTGTGTTTCGCAAGCAGCTGTATCACGCCACCCTCACGCAAATCCTGAGCCCCTTGCGTGCCGGCATGACCCATCCCCACGTGCTGCGCTGCGCAGACGGGCACTTCCGGCGCGCGATCTTCGAGATTGGACCTTTCATCGCCGACTACCCCGAGCAAGTATACCTATCTGGTGTCGTCCAGGGGTGGTGTCCCAAGTACGTTGATGTCCACATCCATACTACTGCGCTGATCTTTGCAACTATCTAGGTGCCATGCACTTCCACATGAGCTCGAGTCAGCTGGTGACCCCCGCTTTCGGGATCATACCGAGGCATTACTCGATACATTCACGCCGGCTGTATTATGGGACGTCTTTGGTGTAGATGGCGATGTAACAGTGAGTAGATCATTGATTTATACCTGCATCTGTCACACTGACAGTCCCGCTATCTGACCTAGCTGTTCACGAACCACTTCCCACGTGCAGACATTCATGAGCTGCTGACTCCGGACCTCCTTCACCAGCTCATCAAGGGGACTTTCAAGGACCATCTCGTGACATGGGTTGGCGAGTACATACGGTTGACTTCGGAGACAGAACACGAAGCCAAGCGTCTCATGGACGAGATTGACCGGCGGTGAGTGGCTCCATGCTTGTGCACTGTATCCTCACTCAGACGCATTTATCAGACTCGCCGCCGCTCCATCCTTTCCTGGCCTCCGTCGCTTTCCTGAGGGCCGTAATTTCTCGCAATGGACCGGCAACGATTCAAAGGCACTTATGAAGGTGTGCAGGCCAGTTTGTACAACACTGCAATAATGCTGATCAGAATTCACAGCTTTATCTCTCCGCGATTGCGGGCCTCGTACCAGACAAGATGGTACAGTGCTTCGCGGCCTTCCTAGACTTCTGCTACCTCGCTCGTCGTCCCGCACACGATACTGTCTCGCTTGATGCTATGGAGGATGCCCTCACATACTTCCACGAGCTTCGTACAGTCTTCGTTGAGACCGGGGTCCGTCCAGACGGGTTTGGACTTCCGCGTCAGCACGCACTCGTGCATTATGTCCTCGCAATACGCCACTTCGGGTCACCTAATGGGCTCTGTTCGTCGATCACCGAGTCCAAGCACATCGAGGCCGTGAAGAAGCCATGGCGCGATTCAAACAAGAACCAGCCGCTCGAGCAAATCCTCAGGTCGATCACTCGTTTGAGTAAGCTCTCTGCTGCGCGGATCGAATTCGGCCGATGCGGGCTTCTCCAAGGGGATGTCCATACCGCTGCACTCAAGGAGATTGGGGCGGATGTTGAGGACAAGCAGGCCCGCATCGAAGGTGTTTTCCTTGCAGTGCGGGATGCGATGGACGTTGACGGAGTTTCTGCTGGGCCATCTGTTGAGTTGAGCAAGAAGCCAGGTACGTTTACGAGGCCTCTGTGAACTCTAGAACTGACTTTGTGCTCAGTTTCCAAACATCCCATTGTGGACTTCGCTATCAAGATCGGTCAGCCCTGCCTCGAAACACTCATTCGACATTTCCTGCACTCGGAGATCTACCCAGATGTACCTCTGGATGCGGACGTGCCTCTCGACGAGTACCCGTATATCTCTGGGTGTACCAAGCTTGGTATGTATTTGTCTGCATCAGCGACATTTTACGCGCCGAGTGAACTTTGTGGACCCGGCGGGATGCATCGCGAGATTATTCGCTGCAACCCATCGTGGTACAAGAAGGTCTCCCGTTTTGATACAGTACTAGTGCGCATTGACCCCAAGCTTCAGGGCATGCGTGGCCTTCGTATTGCGCGTG
The DNA here is from genome assembly GCA_001895945.1 of Trametes pubescens. Taxonomy (NCBI): domain Eukaryota; kingdom Fungi; phylum Basidiomycota; class Agaricomycetes; order Polyporales; family Polyporaceae; genus Trametes; species Trametes pubescens. Next base: position 144,982 of record MNAD01001602.1, read on the forward strand.
TCCGCTCATTTTTCGTGTTCGATCACGAGGACTGTTCCTATTCATGCGCCCTCGTAGAATGGTTTTCCTTCGATGATGATGTCCCTGACCCGGTCACTGCTATGTGGATTGTCAGGCCAGACATTGTCCATGATATGCCTGCTACTAGTGTCATCAATGTTTCTTCTATTGTCCGTGCATGCCATTTGATGCCTATCTTTGGGCAAACCTTCCTCCCTGTCGACTTCTCGTTTACTGATTCACTGGATGCTTTTAATGCTTACTATGTCAATAGCTACGCAAATTATCACTTGCATGAAACAGTATTGTAAGCCTTGATGTACCTTAGTGGATCATGCATTTCCTTACTTCCCTTGTTGGCCCTTATATCCCTTAGTTCCCTTACTAGTCCTTAGCAACTATTAGCATATCTTGCTAAGGGGTATAAGGTCATTAAGGAATTTCCTCAACTGCTGATGTTCGGTGAGGGGTTTTGGTGTGACCGGCGGGACCGAAAGCGGCGGGACCGCCTGCAGACTGTGACCGGCGGGCCCTACATAAGAACAGTGTGACCGGCGGCGAACCACCGGACAAAGCGGCAGGGGGCCTCGGTGACCTAAGACGAGGGCCCGAAAGCGGCACGGCGGAGGTCGATGTGACCTGTGACCCGCCGGATTGGTTATATAGCTACAGTATAACAGACGGTAGAGGGGGAGAAACATACCAAGCGAGCCATTCACCAAGTCGAGACATCCACCAACATCGACAGCCAACTGAAGAAATCATGTTACCGAAACGAGAGCAAGAGACGGGACGAAGTCAAGGGAACAAGGCGACGCACGCAGGATGACTGAAGAACTAGAGTATTCAAACAGTTTGTTAGTTACGGCACCAAAGGATAAGTAAAGGGACTGACATTTTCGCAGCTGATCCAGTGGAACAAGCACACATCCAAGCATCAACGACAAAATCAAGAGATACAAGATGGGACGAGATGAGGGAGAAAAGACAGTGAGGTGAAGGGGAGAAAAGAAAATGGTCAATTCCAGTTTAGGCTGCCACATCGGAGAAAGTGACACGATCGAAGTGGGCATGGGGGTAGCGCTTCTTGATCTGGTCGTGCACAAAGTGGGCAGGTGTTCCATACGTGACATCCCTCGGTATGCCCGAGCGAAGAAACGCGACCATCTTACCCTCGGTGTTGAAGATACAGAACCCGGAATCTCCTTTGGAGGAGAAATCCTCTTTGGCGTAATTGAAGACAGTCACCTCCCAAGAGGAGCCCGCTAAGTCGCTGACGGTGTAGGACTCAAACTCAGAGTATCGTCCGAAGGTCAGGTCAGTAGTCTGACCCTCTTTGGCAACAATAAAGGACTGTCTGCCAAGCTCATCGAAGAAGTAGGGCTTCTTCATGTCCTCAGCCTCGATGAAGCCCTGGAGGCGGAAGAGATGGTTGGGCGGGTATTTGAAGAAGGGAGGATTGGCGTCGTTAGGGTAAAAGAACTTGGTGATGTCGCCTGAGGCGAATTTTCCGCCTGAAGAATGCATATTAGGACATGAATCGTAATGAAAAAAAAGATGCACTGAGATAGACATGATTCCCTTTGAACTGCTGCTCCCACCTGTCCTTATCGAGCAGGAACATGGCGCCGTCCCAGGTGTAGCGGCAATTGTCGACGTCGTTTTGGATGCAGGGAGCATAGTCGAGCCATCCGATAGTGCGGTTATTGATCTCGTCCCTGGAGGATTTCGTGAGCTTGATGAAGTCATCCAACATGACAACCTCCTCCTTCAAGTTCTTCAACTCGTCCTCCTTGAGCCTCCTGGCCCTCGTGGTGGTGAAAACATTCTGCTCGAGCTGCTGAGCCATGAGCTTCCCCTCCCCAATCTTCTTCGCAATCGCTGCATTCGTCTCATCCATCAACTTCTGGTAACAACGAAGCCCACAGTTCTTGATATACTGCTTGCAAGCACCACTGCGTCCGAGCTCGTAGTCGGTTTTCGTGTTTTCCGACACCACGTGCTTGTTGGTGAAAGCAAGGACCCTGTCGCTTTTGTTCCCCTGCTTGTCTTTTCCCTCATGGAAGAAGATGCCGAGCGATCCCTGTCCATCCTTAGCCTGCATAGTCTGCAGTGCGAGAGGAACACCCAAGACAGCGGTGACCGCGTGACGGATATAAGCAGTCGGGTCTGTCTTGTCGACGACTTCCATCATGGCGGGACCGGCGACGAAGCACTGGGGAGCACCCTCAATCCAGTGAACGGCAGTGTCCTTGACTTGGTACTTTTCGAGGATGGCGAGGATGGGCGAGTTGGCATCACGGCAGGATTCCTCGGACGTGGTACCGGGGAACACGGAGATCCAAATGGTGATGTGCTTCTCAAGGACAGGATTGCCCTCAGCGTCGGGAAGAGAGAACTGGACAGGGACCATCGTAGAAACACGAACATCGTATTTCCTCTCCTCAAGGAGGCTCACGATGGCAGGGCCAATGTCTTGCCTCCACAGGTCCGCAGTGAGGATAGGGTGGGAAGCGCCATGAGCAGTCCTATCGGGAATCGCAGTATGCTGGTCTTCGGGAGTGGGAAGGACAAAGGGATGTGTCTGGATGTCGGAGCACTGCAAGAGGTGGGGATGGTCCTCGGAAACGCCCTTGTAAAAGAAAGCCTTCTCGAAGGGTGAGGCAAAGTCTGGGTCAATGGCAGTGGTGATGGAAGGCAGGGAGACGGCAGTTGTGTCGCTCGCCGATGAAGTTGGGGACGAAGGAGGACTCAAATGGTAGGTCACATGGGTTTTGAATGACTGGATATGGGAGACTGTAAGCCCTGAAGACAAAGTGGATGAGTGTTGCGATCGAATGAAACACAATAGAAACTAGGAAACTCACACCCAAGGTGATCCTTAACTTTCTGAACGGCCAAGATGGTGCTCTGGACTTCCTCATGCACATCTACAAGCGTAACAATAAGTAGTGGTAGGCATGAAAAGTAATGAAACGACACTCGCCAGGACCCAGGAAACCAAAGTCTTGAAGTTCTTGGTCGCTAAGGTCAACAATATCTGTCCAAGGAAAACACACGCGTAAGTGGACGAATGAAGGACAGAAATAACTGGCAGCACTGACACTGTGGATTTTCAGCGGCCATTTCAGTTGAGAATTTTTGTTTGCAGAAGTGGTTTTCAACGCAGAGTGGAGTGGGTTGTGGGATGAAGAGAGAGGGATGGTCAATTGCACAGTATTATATGCTACGACGCAAGCTACGCACACGTTTGCTTGGGTCCATGTCGGCTTTTGCTTATCTCTTGCTTGCTCTGCATCTCCGAGTCTTGCTTCTGATGTGTCTTCTGACCAGCCCACTGACCAAGTTTTTTGGGGGTCTCACCCTGTTTTTGGAATTCAGCTACATCCTTCTGGGGGGTCTCCCATCAATAACGAAACTTAGCACTGACAATAGGTACTGCCTCGCTTCCTGGACTGTCCTCGTTTTCACCCTCATTTCTCTATCCAATCCCAGCAAGACAATAAGGTGACGGTCAAGAGCAAACAGCCATTTGTGCCACCGGTTGCTCGACCGTATAAGGCAGGTGTGATCCACAGCCAGTATTAAGCGCCAAACATCTTCTAGCCTCCTGGGGCCATGATGCCCAACTTGAAAGTCCTTCCAAATCAATCTCAGGTATTGGTTGACACTGGGACCGCGACTATACTAATACTGTACTGAAGGTTCAGTAGGGGACAAACAACAACGACCACACGCTTATCCAAATGCTCTGATGAAGAAAAATGCTCCTGAGATGTCAGACTAGCCTGAGGTTGTACCGCCAGCCTGAGCATCATGCTTTCCTCTGAGCTCTCAAGGATAACTATGCGGATAACGCCGTGAGGCCAACACTGGAGAAACGGCATACAACACGAGGTATGTTATGCAGCATGCTCTTTCGTGCCGCCAAGCCGGTCCAGTAATGTGGCGAGCCTGAGGAAGGCAGTTCTGAGCTGGCTGTTCGTGTGGCATCTGTAATTGTTGTGCGGCGGATCAGGCTGGTATCATACTAAGGCGCGTTCTTAGGCGTGCCTCTTTCACATCTATTTTAATTGCATTTGATCTCTGACACTCACTTCCAGGAGCACTTCCGAAGACTTCGCTGGCACGTTTACACAGCCATCCAACTCTGCTGTCGAGGGCGCTGTTCAATATGCCAAAAGAACACCCCTCCAGCGTCAGTTGTAGAGCCTGCGGAAGGCCGCGGCACGATGGGTGACTGCCAAATCAGTAGTACCATATCAAGGTACCCGAGTCTTGCTTCTCCCCTCGCACAGCTCCTGGCAGCGACTCAGAAATGGCTTGGTTCCCACCGTTGAGGAGTCCGCAACACAATATATCCCGTGTGCCTCTAGCTGTTCATCGTCCTTCAGGAATTGCAGCCGAACATCCATCACGGTGGCCCATGTGCAGCTGAGGCGCAAGGATCACCCTTCCTGATGCTGCACGATGCCATCGCAAGTGCGCCCCCTTGGAGGCGAGGATGGCTCGCTTATGATTTTTCCTGAGATTAGGCCGCTCCAAGCGCATTTACAGGGTCTCGCCCATCGACTTGTAAATACTACCACATGTTGAACTTCCCTGTTCGAGCGTGCGGTCGTCTCAGGGTTGAGACGACCACGCGGCCGTCTCGATGTCCAGACGACCACTGGCTGAGCGGTTGTCTCAGGATCTAGACGACCGCATACGCGCGGTCGTATGGGTGTCCAGACGACCGTATATTTGGTATTCTGAGCAGGGAAGGACATACTGGCCGTGCATCTTACATGGACTATCTTACTTACCATATACGTACATTCTTTTGCGATCTGTACCTACTGGCACTACGTCATTCCTCCATATGTTTCTGGTACGTTCTACATTGCTTCAGACTATTCTAGACACAGTCTGGGCAGCTAGGATTCCTCATCCAAGGACTCTTTGACTCATTGTCGATTATGTTTTCTTACTCATCACTCAGTCAGACTGTCATATGACTTCGCTCTCTATGATTACTCATCGCTCTCCTACTTAGTATA
>MNAD01001602.1:150070-247671 GCA_001895945.1 Trametes pubescens
GCTCTCCTACTTAGTATATAAGGAGAGCTCCGTACGCCTCTGCTCTTCAGTCGTTCTCTCACACACTGAAGAGTAAGTCTCATTACATCTATGCCTTCATACATGTTTACTTACTCGTACTTGTAGCCTCTCTTTGTGCGGCTTACAGGTACAGTTGCTATGCAATCNAGTNGTTCTCTCACAGACTGAAGACCTCTCTTTGTGCGGCTTACAGCCTTCCAGGTTCAGAGTTCTTCACCACATGCGCTTATACTGCCTCATGCTCATCCTCCTGCAGACAACACTTCGCTGGTGTGCCACAGTGCTTAGCATAGGTCAACCGTGAGGACGCCACCCAGCCTACGCCCATGTCCTCGCCCCCGAGCCGTTCCAAACCGCTGGCCAGATCTTTGCCCGCCCCGACGCCACCGACAGGTCTTCGACCACCTCGCTGACACCTCCGAGGGGACATTCTACTCCATCCCTGCCCTCTGGCTATTGGCTGTGCACAAGGTGGCCGCTGCCAACAACATCAACCCGGCTGAGACAGGAAGAACACCCCAAGTTCTTATGAAGATGTCCTTTCAGCATCTCCACTACTGTGATCCAACACGGGAGTCCTACAAAACTTGTCTACATGCGGGTGTGCACTCTGTCTTGTAACTTGGTCCTCACGATCACTTATAGGCATGTTGATGCGATAGGACCAGGGAACTTCAAGATGCGCAGAACACCTGAAGCCGCATAGCGCGTGAAAGCTACCCAGGATTCCAGCCCTACACTCCTCAGGCAGATATACAACCGCTTGAATGCTGATTCCACGTTCTGACGTCTGTGAGAGATCATCAGACGCCTCTGCTCTGCATAAAGCCACCAAGCGGCACACATTCCTTGCAAATGTTTCTCCTATGGGTGGATCGCCGGCAAGGACTTTACATGAAGGCCATACCGCTAGCCCCACCTGTTCATGGATCTCGACGGACCGTGTCTACCAAGGACACTACATGAAGCCATGGCACTGCATTCTCAGTCCCATTCACCGGACCATTCGTCGACACCCATGCAGAAACTAAGTACAAGCACTGGAATATGGACCTTTCTCAAAGAGGACTTGATTACTCTTACCTGACAATGTTCATCGTTGAATCCGGCATGCATTGGACTCTGTTCACAAGAAACCAATGCTACACTGGAGACGGTGAGATGAATGATCGTTGTTCTGCCCGCGGACATGACACTTTACTGACCCCGGCTGTCATCGTGTTGATTATACAGGGCGGATCGTGCGACAGACATCGAGCAACAGAACCATGTGAGGCAGGTGCATCGATCTCCTCCCTTCGGGGATGTCGGACGAACACCTCCGCAGGCCATGGTATGGGACACACCAGTGCTGGGGAGCTCCTTGAAGTTTCCCTGTACTGGGAATATCCTTCGTGACATGAGAAGCGCACAATCTGTCCACTCTGATTGGCCTCTTCTGAGTTGCTGCCTTCGTCTTGGCATCCCGACGTGGTGGGACCGGGACCCGCACCTCATGCATTTGCGCACTTCAATCATCGAAAATGTGCCTTGACGAACGCAGCGAAAAACGTATATAAGGGTGGACGACGGCGGCAACTTCCCTCAGAGCCTTCGACTACTCTCCTCAAGCGTTGCAATGGCATTCAAGAGCCGTCTGACCATCGTCTCTCTCGCTGCCACCCTCACGGGCACCAATGGTACGAACTTCATGATCAATATGCACTGGCTCTTCCGTTTCTGATGTTGCTTCACAATGCAGCCGCGTTAACGCGCCGCGTCACCTGCCCAGACGGTGTCAACACCGTGACGAACACGGCGTGCTGCCAGCTGTTCGCTGTCCGACAGGACCTCCAGCAGAACCTGTTCCACAGCGGCCTGTGCACTGCTGAGGCTCACGAATCCCTCCATCTGACATTCCACGACGGTATCGCCATCTCGCCCGCCCTGGAGGTGCAAGGCAAGTTCGGCGGCGGCGGTGCCAACGGCTCCATCTCGATCTTCCCCGAGATCGAGACTGCCTTCCACCCCAACATTGGCCTCGACGAGATCGTTGCGCTCCAGTGGCCGATCCACTGCGGTGCGCCACAACCTCACACACGCCAACTTGTATGTCTCACAGCTGCTGAGCTCAAGAGAAAGTACTGACCTGTCCATAGCCTGCACTTCGCTGGTGCACTCGCCGCGTCCAACTGCGCCGGTGCGCCCCAGCTCTCCGCATTTGTTGGCCGCAAGGACGCCACTCAGCCCACACCCGACGGCCTCGTTCCCGAGCCGTTCCACACCCCTGACCAGATCTTCGACCGTCTCGCCGACGTGTCCGAGGGCGAGTTCGACCCCATTCTCACTGTCTGGCTTTTGACGGCGCACACCGTCGCAGCGGCCAATGATGTCGACCTGACCAAGTCTGGCCTGCCGTTCGACTCGACCCCTGAGATCTGGGACACGCAGTTCTTCGTGGAGACACAGCTGCGCGGGATGCTGTTCCCCAGAAAGGGGGGCAACCAGGGCGAGATGGAGAGCCCGCTCACTGGAGAGATGTGCCTGCAGAGCGACCACACGATTGCATGTGACTTGCGCACAGCTTGCGAGTGGCAGTTGTTCGTCGACAACCAGCCAAAGGCGCAGGCGACGTTCCAGTTCGTCTTCCAGGTGCTCTCTACCCTTGGCCAAAACCAGGACGACCTCGTTGACTGCACTGAAGTGGTACACCACCGCGCTCCTCCAATAGCCTCTTGAATGTACCGCTGACTAATCGTGCCTCTAGGTCCCGATCCCCGCGCCACCGCAGGGCCGCACTCACCTCCCCGCGGGCATGACCATGAACAACATCGAGCAGGCAGTAAGCGCCAATCCGCATCTATCCTTTGCCCCTTTGTAATCATTATCGGGCACAGTGCGCCGAGACTCCCTTCCCCACCCTCCCGATGTTACGATTTCACCCTACTACGGACTATATTTAGCCATGACTCATCATGACTCATTCTCGGTTCCGACTCATACGTACCGCCAGTGACTCATAGTGACTCGACTGGACTCGAGCTACTGCGACATGACTCGTTCAGACTCATAGCCATGCTGCGCATGACTCGGCCATACCTGTATATAAGACCAGTGGGGCTCAGCCTAGGAGCCCCAGCTTCGATCTCCTGTTCATACCCACTCTTCCTGTAACCCCTGCTCTCCATCCTCTATACATCCCTTTGGGCCTGTGGCCCTCTGGATATCTGCAGTGTGCTCGACAGCCTCTACGGACGACTATCCTAACACCCGATCAACCCCGGACCGCGCACCGCCGTCGCTCCTGTGTAAGTCCTTCCTCCTACTCACATCAAGTGTATGCGCGAAATTAAATGGCACCTCTCCAGCGTTCCCCCGCCGAAGGTAAACCTCTAAAAGCCAGCATTTGAAACACTTGGTGTTCCGGTTTATATATCTCGCTGGCGGGATCGTTGGCTGTTAGGGCATCCTTGAGATATCTTGGATGTCCACTGTTGTACTATCAGAGTAAACGAGTGTTTATATGCATCGCTGCCAGTCGACTCTACCCCGCTCCAGTATCAACAAACTTTGTTGTAGCACACGTCAAACGTTCAAGCTACACTTGCCTTTTCGGGATACGCACTCGGCTAGGCAGCAAGCGCTTCCTGTCCTGCATGCGTCGACGGTCCAGGCACCTTTGCTTTGCTCTCTCTTGAAGTTGTGGCGCTGTCTCTCTCACAATCCATGGAGATGGCATCTTCTTGCTCTTTGAACTCCTCCTAGATGCTCTACGCGATATCAGCCCGCTCCGTGACACATGAGAGGCAGACGTGGGATTCCGGCGCGCGCCCCGACTGTACGTATGTTGCACATATACATATGGGCCACGCGTCTGCAACGTTCACCTCGCATGAGTTTCTGGAAGAGGCCATCGGCTTGAAAACTCGGCGAGACCATATTGGACTCTTCCAGCAGCCAGGCAACTCACAAAAGCTCTGGCTCCTCGGTGAGCTCTTCAGGCCGCACAAGCCTCAACATCAGGAAAAAATGGGATGTCTAGATAGAACTATGAGAGCGATGTAGAAGTGGTAGCCTCGTAGACATCCCCCCGTTTATCAGGCTGACGTAGTTGCGACTCTCTGCTCTGTAGACGCTGGTAGCAAATGTGTATAGCTACATATTGCTACCGTATCCCTTCATAGCTAGCTATAGAGCATATAACACGGGCGTTATAGCCGCCATCGAACAGGTATAATCGCAGAATATCGAATATATTGTCCTATTTACATATAGACAGACATGTACTAGACACCGGGAAAACACACACGGGAGTAACGAGAGGTAGCACACAGGATAGACAAGCACAGGACACAGTATCGGAGCTCAAGACGGAATGAGGCAAAACTTAAGCAGCTCGAGACAAGGCGAGATTACACAATAGTAGCTCCGGTGGCCAAGAGGCTTTGAGGGACGAGCAAGCATCAAGGATGAGGACCCACGAAGACAGACATCTAGACACTAGGTGCGAGGGCAGCGAGGAGAACAAGTGCACAGTACCATAGCGGACACTTGAGGACGGTCTTGCAAATTGGCGGGAAGGCGAGTGTACAACAAGGACGCAGATGGCACGTACCCAGGCGGTACCGAGCCACTAGCAGAGTGACAGATGTGTGCTTGCAAACACCGTGGACTGGCACCAAGCTGGTGCCCGAAGGGAAGCCCAGGGAGAGGGAAATCGTCGAGAAGTGCGCAGGCAGAGCCAGTGATGACGACCAAGGAGAGGGCCGGCAAGTGTCGCCAAGAAGACAGCCCACTAGCTATACAGACTCAGGAAGGACAGAGAGGCTAGCTGCGATGGCACAAGGGATGGACAGAACGAGAGAACGAGAGAGAGGTGAGAGACGACAGACGAAGATGAGAGACGACAGACAAGAGAAGGATGATAAGAGACGATAAGGGATGCGCGTCGAAAATCGTCGCTTTAGGCGCCATCCGGCGTTGGCCGGTGAATAGGCGCTTGTTCAACCGTGATCTTGCCTGAATCTCCCTCGCCTCCTGTGGCCTCTACTCACATATATGGGCCGGGAATCGTACTCACTCATGCATGCTGGGTAGAGGAAGGATAATTAGACCCCTTATGTACGATTTTAAAATTCCCTAACCTACGCTCACTATGTGTTCCTACAGAGAGCACTGCACCAGCTACACCGGATACTGGTCCTACATACCTTCCCGCGGAGCTACGGGCATATCGCTTTTTCCTGATGAAGGCAAGAATCACCACAAGACGCAAAACGCCGGCCGAACTTCGCAGATAGCTTTGAGCACTGGATCCGGAGATGTTAAGCCTTCAGGAGGTCTCCGTTGCACACTTCATGGAAGCGTTTGTTCCTGGTGAGAACCTTCCGCCCACATTCAAGATCCCCAAGCCCGACATAGCAGATTTTGGAAACGAGCGCGGGATGTACCCTGGCCTGGTGTGTGTCTCATCTAGCTTTGGTTGATCCGGCATCTCTTACTGTCGCTTTCAGTGTGCGTTCTTCGATGAGGTCTTCAAGAAGTCCGGCTGTGCATACCTCTCTGCGTACTCGAGCGACGATTACGTGGACCAGGTTGCTCTGGGCCTCGTAGATGAAGGCGCTGACGACAAACGGCGCCCGAACTTTGCGGTGTACTCGACTCTAGCTCCGGCGAAGAGAGCGTAGGAGAAAGCGCAAGAGCATTCGACCCACCAGGGGCGGCATACAGGCACGCCGAAGGCGCGGGCCACCACAACAGATGCTGAACATGGTCCAATCAACTTGGAGGTCGGCGACGCGCCCGATGAGGTCGACTCGGGGTCAGACGCTGGGGACCCTCTCTCACTTGTCTCCCGCACTGCCTGGGCCTGGGCGGAGCTGCTTGTCGAAGTCAACACCCCAAACAAGACTTCTTCGCCATGGGGAACCCGAAGCCTCGACGACTTGGAACACCAGCTCGCAGAGGGTCAGATCATACACCACATCCGGGAGGTCTTCAGCCGCCAACATCGCATCTTCGTGTTCATCATCGACGTCTGTGGACCCACCGCCCGCCTCTGTCTCTTCGATCGCGCTGGCGCTATCGTCTCCGCGCTTTTCGACTACGTCGACGATCCGGCAACACTTGCCACGTTCCTCTATCGCTTCACCAAGATGTCGCGCGCGCAGCGTGGACACGATCCTACTGCTACACTCGCGACCGACGCGGAAGAAGCGCATTTCAGGACCTTATGGAAGACGGTCGGCTCCGATCCCGACTCTGCGATCACCCGCGGCCTGAAGAAAGCCGCTACTCCTGGTTGGTCTGTCTACGCGTTAGACATCTTTTCGCCATGGTCGGAGAGGGACACGTTCCTAGACGCCGAGGATACGAAGGGGCCTACGCACCATCGCTGTCTTGTCGGGCGGCCCGCCTACGTCGGCGCGTCCATGTTGGGCAAAGGCACCCGATGCTTCGTGGCGTGGAGCGACGCAGAGCAGAGTGTGGTGTTTATCAAGGACAGCTGGCGGGTGATGTCGGAGGACGCTCCAAGCGAATTCGACAACTACCAACTGCTCTATCGCAGCCTCGGCACAGATGTCTACAAGTTTTATCCGACCGTGCGCGCGGGAGGGGACGTTGCATATCAGCCGCTCCAAAACACGGGAGACCCTGCCCTATCAGAACACCCGTCGCGGGGCGGAAGATACTACGCCACTGCCCGATCAGCACCGCAGGAGACCTGTTCGCTCGGGGACGCATTGCACCTGGCAGTTCCGAGGAGGCGTTCTCGGCTCGTTCTGCAACAGGTATGCGGGACGCTGGAGGACTTCAAGCATCCACCGGAGTTGGTTTTCGCCATGATGGTCGCTCTTATGGGTGCGTTTCTATCTTTCCACGAGGATCGGCCTGCAAAGCTAATCACGCGACATTGAGCCCATAGCCTAGCGTGGAGCGAGGCGAAACTGCTCCATGGCGACATAAGCCCCGGAAACATCTTGATCTACGAGCCGCCCGAGAGAGAGACGGAATACTTCCTCTCGGATTGGGATCTGGCGCGGACTGTCGATCAGCTCCAGTGCCGGAGGCGGTCGCAGTTGCCCCATCCGGTAAGCATCTCCGATATGATATCCAGCCGCAGTTTCTTGATTAATGACTTGTGGGGTCTGTTCAGGGAACGTGGCAGTTTACATCGGGGCTCCTGCAGCGTTACCTCCACAAGCCTTACGAGCTTGCGGACGAGCTAGAAGCGTTTGTCCACGTCCTGAATTGGTGCGCGCTGAAGTACCTCCGACACTCGCTCAGCGGTCCGGAGAATTCCGCACTTCTTTCCCAGACCTTCCACGACTTCTACGACGGCTGGACCGTACCCGGAAGCACTAGCGTAAAGTTTCTCTGGATGCGCGTAGGGTTTCTCATCGTGGAAGACCTCGACGACGCTGCTTGTAACCCACTATCAGTACTCCTGGGACAGCTCGCTGCTATGTGCAAGAAGCACTACGAAACAAAGATCGCCGAGTTAGAACCACCCGCGGTACAACATGCTTCTACCCTCGGGCCCCGGATAGCGTCCTTTGGAGGGGCTGCAGACCACGGTCAATGTGTCTCGTCAGCTAAGCAGCCACCGTCTCCCGCGCCAACCACGTCGGTCACGGTGCCCGCCATATCTCCACTGAGCAGCCACGAAGAGATGGTCGGTGCCTTCTGTGCGCCGTTCTCTGTGGGGGAATGCGGCGAGGCGCCCATGTGGCCGGCGGATTTCGTCAAGGTGAAAGACCAAGTACCAGTATCAGCAGCTCATGCGTCTTGGGTGACGCACGAGTAGACACCGCTGCAGGCCCTACTGGGTTGGGCAAAGGAGCGTGCGGTGTAGTGCCTTTGGGCGCAGTCGATGCGAGCTCAGTGCGTAGCAACAGCTGCTCTCGAAATTCGTACGATCGTCTTGCGCTACTTCGCCGGTCCAACCTGCGCAGATCTTCCTTCTCTCTCTTCAGATTATTCGCCATCTCCTTGTACTCTGAGTTGATTTCTTTATGCATTTTTTTTCTCGTCTCGTCCTTATTCCCAGTCATGCGCCGGCTCCCGAGATGCCAAGCCCGTCCAGCCTGCGACTGAGTTCCGTGTCTGCTATTTGCGCCCCGCGCGCGCGCGCTGTGTGCCATGTCTCCTAAATTTCGTGATTATCCCCTATGGCGAATGCTTCGTTCATACATGTAGCAACCGAAGCCTCGTTCCCCGTGCGTGTCCTCAATATACAACAAGGTCTTATATCTCACCAGGAGCTAGCTGTCGAGGATTCCCTTCAAGACCTCAGGCCTCAAGTATGATCTACCTACGTCAGTTTGCAGGCTCCCATGGACACGCGCGCCAAATCCCAATAGCAAGTGTTCGATAGCACCTCGAGGACAGAGAAAGATAGACACAATACGTATACAAGCGACGCGAGGGTGGCGGCGGTCGCGCACACCCCGCACAATATACAGCACATACTCACTACCCGGCGCCGGTCAGAACCGCACCGCGCGGCCGTAAATTAGGCACTTCTTCCAAGACCTGCTTCCGCACCCTACGGAGGCACCGCGTACGCCCCGCCCCGCCCCTGCATGTTCGCCTCCGAGTCTTCGAGTTCCGTCTTCCGATAGTCCGTGATTAGTTGCGCGGCTGGTTTGTGTACATGTGCGTGGGCTAGGGGCAGACGGAGGGAGAGCGACGAGCGGACAGAAACAGACGTCTAGATGGAGACCTTCGCCATCTGCTTCACGAGCGGCGTCTGCCCGGAGGCCTCGGACTGCGAGACGTCGTCGACCTTTTTGAGCTCGTCGCGCGACGATTCGCTCTCGCCGTAGTGCGTGACGGACCGGTCCTGCGGGTGTCACAGCCGCATCAGTGTCAATTTGCGCGCAGCGGAGAGAAGAGAGGCACCTCGTCGACGTGCTCCTTCTCGGACTCTTCCTTGAGCTCCGCGATGTTCTGGCCGAACCGCTGCGCGGTGGGTGAGAGGCCTGCGAGCGACGACATGCGCTTCGTCGCGATCATCGAGAACACCGCTTTCCGGACTGCGGGAACACGCGCGCGTCAGCAACCTCCTTACCGAAGCAAGAGCCGCGGGAGCAAAACGAGGCGTACAGGTCTTCTTCGCGTCGAACGCCTTCTGGATGTGCGGCAAAAGGTTCGTGGGGCCGCCGCTCGGGCTCGCGGGGTCGGGGACGAAGTGGCGCTGGTCAGACGCGAGCCACTTGTGCCCGAGCATCTCGGCCGCGGTTGGTCGCGACGTGGGGTCAATCGTCAGGCACATCCGCACGAAGTCCTTCGCGGTGTCCGAGACGTTCGCCCAATATTCCTCTGTAGACGGTATGCTAAGGAATGGGTGGGTAGTTATAGTGTCAGAGGGAACGCACCGGGCTCGAAGTGGTAGTCGCCCGCGATAATAGCTTCCATCTCCTGCTGCTGCGTGTCGCGGTCGAAGGGCGTGTATCCTGAAGAATGTTAATGACAGTATGAGTGGAAAGCGGGCGTTTAATTACCACAGAGTAGGAAGTAGGTGATGACGCCCATAGCCCATACGTCGACCGGCTTCCCATGGCCGGCTGCAAAAATATCAGAATATGCGCGCGCCATAAACAACGTGGTGACTCACTCTTCTTGAAGATCTCGGGCGCCATGTACTATACTTGCGGCGTTAGAGCGGCCGACATAAATCGGAAAATAGCACTCACTCCTGGAGTACCGCAGATCTCTGTGAGCATCTGGAATTTCTCGTCGTCCATGACCCGACTGAGGCCAAAGTCCGCGATCATAATGTCCGCATCTTCCGCTTTGGTTCGGAAGATGAGATTCTCCGGCTTCAGATCTAGAGTGCAGATAAAGTTATAAGAGTGCCAAGCCCCTATATATGAGAGGATGCATACCTCTGTGGACAATACCGCACTCGTGGATGTACTTCACCGCGCCGAAGATTGTTCGTACGAGCGCAGCAGCGTCTCTGTCAAACAACAAGGATGAATACTGCGCTTGGCCTTCTTCAAGTCGAACTCACTCTTCGTAGTAGTTCCCCTTGGCACATATACGATCGAAGAGCTCGCCACCAGTACACAGATCAAAGACGAGGTAGAGGTTATGTGCAGTCTATGAACAGATTGAGATATGTCTAAAAGTAGACACTGGCAACATACCTCGAAGTAGTCATGTAGCGTAACGATGTTTGTGTGGCCCTTGGAGATCTTCTTGAGGACCGCAATCTCATTGCGCACCTGTATAACAGAGGCAAGGGAGTTAGCGGCGATGTTTTGCCGCCCGCGCGGTATAGATGACCACGATAGCAGATCTACCCGAACACGGACATCGCGCGCCGGGCAATGAGGAGCAAGAACGGACGCACCATGTACTCGCGCCCCTCCATGAGTTTCTTGTTTATGACCTTGCATGCGAAGTACTCTCCGGTCTTGATATGGACCGCCTCCTTGACGATGGCATAGGTTCCACTACCAAGCGTCTTGCCTGTCCGATACTGGGTCTATCTATCAGTGACTTGCGGGAGATGAAAGCACGGGCGTTCTGACCTGACAGGGGACGGTCGGGGGGGCTGGCATCGTTGCGTAGATGGCGGGTATATGCTGCTGGGCGCGAGGAGGAGAGCGGGGGAGATGGTGGTCGAACGGAGGGGACGAACGGAAGGGAGAGAAGCAAAGGAGGTTACGACTGGATATAGATATAGACGCGATCAAACACTACCTTCTCATTCGACTGATCGGCCTCCCTCCGTCCGCCCGGCCCAGCGCCGGCCTGTGCCCTGTCGTGCAGCGCGGTGTCTGCACCGGGGAGGCCGTGTGGTGGCCGGGGCGGCGAAGGCGCTGCAGGAGAAGCCGGCGTGGACAGTGTCTGTGCAGACGACGCCCATGTGCCCGGACTCCGATGCGCTGCCAGTGCTGCTCTGCCTCCCTCCATCTCCTTCCTGCTATCTCGAACCGCCGGTGATGCATACTGTTCTCCCTGGAGCGCGCTCTCGTCGCTGTCTTGGTGTCTTGCTTGGCCTTCCTTCGAGTGACCGCGGGAACTCCGGTGTTTGCTTACTTGCGAGCCCATGATGCCGTCGGCAGCGTGGTTCTCGGAACGAGGGATGGACGAGAGGGAAGACAAGGTGAGTGGAGGTGGTGCGTGTCGATACCCCTGACCTTATATGAGTCCATGCCTTCCATTTCTCCACGCCCACACTGCATGGATACGGATCAGGCTACAAGCCTTCGGTCTCCGTCCAAATGCGCTAAGCGTCCCGTATGCAGCTGCGTCAGTCGAGGGCGATGCGCACTGCTCCCGTCGCAGCACGCGGCGCTCCTAATCCTTCTTCGCACTGCGCTTATTGGCCTTCCTGGACGCCGGCTGTCTATCGCTGCTTCGTATATCGCTCGGGCAGCGATGGCTGACAGCTCAGCGTGTATGGAGGCTGAGAGACGCTGTGTCCGCGCGCGAAGACAACCTCCCTATGCCACAATGCCACATGACCAAGTTTCCAAGCAGCGATACCCAATGAAGCTTTGAAGCCTCTAACCGCCACACTTGCGGCGGCAGCGCCCAAACATACCCTTTCGGCGGTATCCTTGGATGAGACGGTGTAACCGCGCGCCGAAGTGCGTCATGTTGACACCCGAGCGTATAGTTATTGGCCAAGAGCACTAATGCCGTAAAACCAAGCACACAGGTCTCGGCTTGTCTGCCGATCATGCCCGCAGCGCAGGAACGCGGAGGCGCAACGGTATGCACCTGGTAAGCACTGTTACATTCGCATTCGGGCTATCCATTACTCGTCCACAGCACTGGCTTGCTGTGCGGCGTATGTACTTATATCTGACTTACGTCGAGTCTGCTACACTGCTTGCTGCATTGTGGACGTCGAGATCTGGTCGAGGTGAAATCACTTGACCGGATATACCATACGGTGAATTCCTTCAGAGTCACAAGGGAAATTATCTATGTTCATTCCGAAGCATGTGTATCGCAAGCAGAGAGTATTGTGATAGTAAACCCTCGCAGTGGTGTGTTTTGTCGAATCGCTCCTGTGAAGCTGCGCAGACGCAAAAAATACGACCAACCCGGGAGTCGAACCCGGAATCTCCAGCTGATTCAATGAATCGGAAACTGACGCCTTAACCATTAGGCCAGCCGGCCGATATACGAGACTTGTTGTCCTCATTCTTGTTCCTGGACGCCTGACTGTGGCATCCTACCGTATGGTCGAGTCTGTCACAGCTTTTCTCTCTTCTTCTCTCTCTTCCTCCACGTCTACTTACCATCCAGAATCCAGATAGCCTACTTGATCGCTCAAACAGCGGGCTCGGTCAGATGGCATCCGTTCTGCTGCAAAGGAGCTACCGCGCTCAAGGTACCGCTTGCATAATCGGCCTCGCTCTCGAGTTTAACTTGAACTTGAAGACAACGTATATATCTCAAGGATGTTACTTCACAACTTCAGCTATGCCTTTAGATACACCGCCGTGAACCCAATACGGTGAAAATGTCGTGCTGAAGATTCAAAAAAACTCGTGACTGTTTTAGGCATAATATTCGACATCGCAGCGGGATATAAGGAGGCACAGACTTCTCAACAATCCGCAGAGCATCCATCATATCAACCACCGCCATGGCCCTCAAAAATCTCCTGACCGCTGTCTCCCTCGCCGCCACCCTCAAGGGTACCAATGGTACAAACCTCACAATCAACATGCACTCGCTCCGCCGTAGCGAGCATCGCCTCGCCACCAACCACGCTGACGCGCCGCGTGTCCTGTCCCCGCGGCGTGAACGGAGGCGGAAGAGCGGACGGCTCGTTGTCGATCTTCCCCGAAATAGAGACGACGTTCCACCCGAACGTCAGTCTTGATGAGTCTGTCGCGCTCCAGAAGTCGCTTCAGGCGCGCCACAACCTTTCGTACGCCGACTTGTGAGCAAATATTGTGCCTGCGCCTATATACATATGCTGACACACCTCCAGCCTGCACTTTGTTGGTGCGCTTGCCGCGTCAAACAGCGTCGGTGCGACACGGCTCTCCGCATTCTTCGCCGGCCGCAAGGACGCCACCCATCTTGCACTCGACGGCCTCGTCCCGGAGCCGTGCCACACCGACCAGATCTTCGACCGTCTCGCCGACGCATCTGAGGGCGAGTTCGACCCGGTCCTCACTGTCTGGCTGCTCATCGTGCATACCGTCGCCGCCGCCAACGACGTCGACCTGCCCAATTCGGACTGCCGTTCCACTCGACGCCGGAGATCTGGGACACACAGTTCTTCGTTGAGACGCAGCTGCGCGGGACATTGTTCCTGGGGAAGGGCGGGAACCAGGGCGAACCCGCTTGCTGGGGAGATGCGCCTGCAGAGCGACCACACGATCGTGCACAACACGTGGACGGCGTGCGAGTGGTAGTCGTTTGTTGCCACCAACCAGCCGAAGGCGCAAGCGATGTTCCAGTTCGTGTTCCAGGTGCTTACGACTCTCGGGCAGGACCAGGACGACCTTGTCGAATGCACAGAAGTGGTGCGTTCTCTTACCTCCGCAGGGCAATGTTCACTTTCATCTCTGAGTTGGGATCCTCGCGCGGCCCCAAGGCAACGCGCACCTCCCCGCCCGCATGATCATGAACAACATCGAGCAGGCGGTAAGCGCTAGTTTGTGTTCGTGCTCGATCGTTACTTATATGTTCCCGTGCAGTGCGCCGACACTCCATTCCCCACCCTCCCGCCGACCCCGGTCCGCGCACCGCAGTCGCCCCAGTGTAAGCCTTACTTATCAGATGGTATGCTTATATGGCCTTTCAGAGTCTCACTCCTTTTGCGGCGCCGCGTCCACCCAAGAGAAAATTGCTAGTCTCGGCTTATCTGTCGAGGGTAACTGATCAGTACCGGCGCTCGGCGCATGCTCCGTGAACATAAAACCCACGGTGACATTGCGCTAATTTCTTTACTATCCGCGCTACTCTTGTGATCATCTGCTTGAATGACTTGGAGCGTCTAGTGTGGTACACGCCATTCGCGCCGAGTGTAAGGCATACTCTCGACGAGCCGTCGGCGGTTGACGGTCGGCGCCCAGCAATGCAGACGGCAGATACTTTTTCGGTCATGGACGGTGAGTCTTTGAGCCTGATGGACAGGTGATGGCAGGTCTTGGATGGGACTCTATAGCATGGAACAATACCTCGGGCATACGGCACTGGTAGCACACAGTCCATTGTGGAAGACCGCACCAGCCTCGGCCGAGAGAAGGCTGAACGGACCGCTCCCGACGGCATGGGTCATTGTCAGAAGGTACCATCTGAGCACTGCGACAGGCGAGACTCGCCTAGCGTGGCTTCGACTCTCTGACACATTGTATCGACCCAGCAGTTAAGACTCGCCGACTCGACTCGGAGTACCGGTGATCCACAGCGATGGCGCTTTTTGCGGCTAATGATGATGCGAAACCGGGCGGCGGCGTTTGTCTGAAAAACCGAGCGTTAGCTTTATGCGCGCCAAAGTGTGAGGCGTAGCTTTTCCCATCCATCCCCCCATTGGCTGGATATCAGCTTGGGACGGAGATCTTCAACTTGCGAAGGAGTAAAGAGTAGCTGGTCGTCGTCCGGCGCAGAGCTCGCTCAGGCTGCTGGTGCGAGACGCCCGGACACCGGCCCATTCCGGGGTGTGACACGCTTAACTACGTTCGTTGGCGCCCGCCACTGGCAGTGCTGACTTCAACGTTTGTGACTGTAAACCCGTGCGCATGAACCTCCATCGTCTCTCTCTCCTCTCTCTCAACCCGACTCGCTGATTTTCCGGAATATTGGTATATAAATTTTGTTCGACGGGCGCAAACCTCATGAGTCATCAGCTCGCTACGAACAGTTCAAGTTAGTCTCTTTGCCCGCCGGGGGTTAGATCTGGCAAGTCTGAATGCGAATCCAAGAACGCTGCTCAAACCTCCGAAACGGACCGGTATACACCGCCCAAAGCTCGGGTGCGATACAACACAAGACGACCACTGGCAGTCTGAAGAACGTAGGAGGCGATGCCGCGGATCCGAATGATAGAACGCCCGTTTGGGCGCCCAATCATTAACATTTCAATGATTCCCAGTCTTCCACAGCGCCATGGCGGTCAGGTGTGTTCTGCACATCCGGTCTCCGCTACTGTTCTATATGGGCTGACGAGTGCTCGTCGACTCTTTCAGGCACTGCGCGCCGTAGGTATATGGAATACCTGCAATTCTCCCTGATACGCTCGAGGCCTGGGAGCCTGAGTCAAAGGGTGAGGGTCAAGCGAGCTTCCTTACAGGACGCGGTATTCGCCTGGGCTGAGTCGAACCGTGGTGACAATGTGCTACGTGCCCTGAGCCGACCAAAAATAGGTTAGTGGAACGTGTACTAGCTCCGCCGACTACTCACTACTCAACACTTACACAGCAGAACCCGCGTTCCCCAGCCAGGCTCCGAGCGATGCACCACAAAGCACATCGTCCCGCAGGTATGCCTCGATTCTCCCCCACATCTCTGAGGTTGAAGCATCGAACGATAGCGAGTCATCTACGACTTCTCTCAACTCGGGGTCTGTAGACAATCGGAGCGAGGAAGGATGTAAAACAGACGGGTTTACGTTGCTTGTCGTTCCTGGCGCGACTAGTAAGCGCAAATCCCGACCAGACTAGGTCAGAATGCCGTGCTGAATAATATAAGCGGTTCTCAGGCGCGTGGGTCTGTTGTTTACGAATCTACTCATTGCCGTAGGCGAATACGTCCTGCGCTTCGAGGTTCGTCGAGGCTTAGTGGGCTTAATGGAACTAAGCTCATTATTGCAAATATTCAGGGCAGCGCCGTCACGCTCTCCATACTCTCATCCGTGGCCTCAATCATATGATGGAGGAACCATTGTTCGGCGCATAGGCGGTGTTGCCGCGCATGCCGTCGCGGCGAGAGGAAGGGTCGTCTTCGAACTCTGCGCGCCTCGAGCGTCCTTCTGGGCATGTTGGGCGCTGCTGTACGCTGTATAAAAGCACAGTCTCGAGGACGACTTTCGCCAGCAGTTGACCGGGTCTCCACTCGCCCAATATGCTCGCTCTCAGAGCTCTCGCTGGTCTCTCAGTCTATCTGGGATCCGTCGCTGCGTCCGCCATCCCGCCTCCCCTCGAAGGACGAAACGTCCTCCACGCTCGCGCTACCGTCAATGGTAGCTGCATCTCCGCTCCCGACGATGGTACTACGTCTCTCGTAGGCCTGTGCGTCAGCAAGATCGCCAGAGGACAGGTTGGTGTTCCTGCCTGCCTCTGCCCCTGTATCACGTCATTAACAGCTATCTCTCAAAAGATCGCCTCAAACGCATTCTGGACGGACCCGCTGTGTGTCGCTGCTGCGACTGGCTCTAGCGTACGTCGTAGTTCACGCAGCAGGGAGCATTATAGACACTGATCATGGCCAACAGATGGGCGCGGTCTTGGATGCGGCCTGCTGTGCCGGGACATGCAGACAGCCTCTCGATACCGGTAACCTCGACGTTGCCACAGTACGTATCCACGTTCTCAGCATTTGGGAATGTAACTGTTTGTCTCATGTATTGCCTGTGTAGGTTTACCGTGCGATGGTCGGTTCAGGCTGCACTGCGACCCCAGCCTCGAACTGCGCCTTGACATGGCGTGAGTTGCAACTCGCTATCTTGTATGCCAATTTCTAATCATCACCTTCTACAGAGCCTTTTGTGGACTTCATCTACGGCACGATCCAGAACACCGGCACGAACATCTGGCCCGAGTACGTTATACGGCAGCACCTATGTCGATTAACAGCTGACCACACCACATGTACAGCTCTGGAGACGTCATCCTCGACAGATGGCAGGAGATCGCGACCTGGACTGGATTCTGCTCTGGGACCAGCTGCGTCAACGGCGCTATCCCGTACAGCAACTTCAACGACTGGTTCCACTTCTCGTCCGCCGTCACGCAGACCACCCCCGGCACGCCGCAGTACGTCCAGATCTTCCCGACGCTGGACGAGAACTTGGACAACACGACTCCGAACGTCCTGTGGCCATGCGTGTTCGACGACCCGTCCTTGTGTTCGTGGGACTGGGCCCCGCCTCCTCCAGGAACGTTCGATACAGACTCAGGCTTGCAGCCTGCGGTCGTGCGGGCAGCGTCTCCCGCGGCCAATAACGCCATAGCCATGTCAGCTGCAACCCCTAGCAGTGCTCAGAACGGCTTCCCGCAGTTTGGCCGTGCCCCGACCCAGCCGCCTAACCTTCCTCCCCCGGTCTTCGCTAACGGACAACTCTTGCCTCTCGTTCTCAACGGAGTGCCTGTGGTCTGGAACGTCAGCACAAGCGTGGCAGCGCTCGACATATCGCTCGCGGCCCTGCACCTCACCCCGGAGGAGTCTCGTACCAATGTTTCAACGGGCGCCGTCAAACGCGCGATCACCCCGGACGCCTGTCGCGGGACACTCGACATTCCTTCGACTTTGCCGACGCTCACCTACTACTGCGATAAGCTCCCGCAGATCTGCGCGAACATCCGTTCGCACCCGGACTGGAACGCTGCTACCGACACCATGGACCTCACGTACGATCCTTGGGACGGCGGAAGCCGGCGGAGCGGGCTGTGCAAGCCCTCTGTCACGTCTCAGATGCAGGAAGCGGGCAAGTGCGACCCGCTCCAGCACTCCCCTTATCATTGGAAGGTCAGTCTCCTTGTGTTGTAATCACCGGTTTGCATGCCGCTTATAGCGTTACTACGCCTCAGGTGTCATGCGACGAGTTCCCGTTCAGCAGCTCCCTCGAGGGCGGCGCGGGTAATGCTGTCATCACAGCGGTATCTCACTATGAGCAGGACCTCCAGAGCACGCTCCAGTCCTCGATCACCCATCTCAGGACCAACCAGCGCGACAAGCGGACGAAATGGTCGGGAGCGAGCAAATGCCACCGATATACCCTCAAGCTCGGTACCACGCCTACCACAGGCGCGAGCCCCTCGGCGATCGGCTTCCTCGACTCGGGCTCGAACTTTTTCTCCAAGGAGGGAGTAACCACTCGGGAGCTCACGAACAGGCACGCAGTCGATGACGTCCCTCCGGATCCGTTCACAATGCCCATGGACTACACCGGTCCAAACGACAATGCTTTGTCGATCAAGGGTAGCAAGGACATCATCGACTGCACTCCGTGCGACTCCGATGGCGACGCCGTTCTGGAGAACGTCAGTGTGTTGAAGCCTTCTCCTGCAGCGCAAGATGCTCCCGCGCCGACTGCCCCTCCGGATGCCGCCGTTGCCAGTGCGCAGATCGAGAAACGCCAGGCATCGTGCACTGTCCGTCCCACTACCGCACCCCTTCCTACTTCCTCAGCCGAGGCTTCCGCTATCGCTGCGAATAGCGAGGCAGTTGCGAAGGCCGCTGCTGCTGCCGCTGCCGCCGCTTTGGCATCGGCTTCGAATCCTGCCGCCGACATGGCTGCTGCTGCAGCCGCTGCCGTTGCTGCAGCGAGCTCTCTCGGGCCTGCCGCTGCTGCGTTGGTAAGCACATTAGGCCTCTTCCCCTCATCGCTCTTAATCTCACTGTATACAACGTAGGCGATGGCTGCAAGCGACTCTGCGCTGGCTTCTGCGATCGCGTCCGCGCAATCAGTCACGTCTATCGCTCAGACCGCCCTGGACCACATTTTCAACTTCGGACCAAGCGTCCCGAGCTGGCTCAGTGACATTTTACATGATGTTTGTAGCTACTCCTTTTCGTTGCATTCGCCCCGCTTACAATTTTCTCTTTACTCCAGGTCTCCCCGGCGACCTCCTCTGTCTCGACGGCGGCCTCATCCTCGATGAACGTCCTCAACCCAGCCACGCCTATCCCTCCAGTTTCAGACCCGTCCCACGACCCGAACGTCCCTTCGCCTCCGCCCAATGCCCCCGCAGCTGCATGCTTCGGGGCGGGCTCCCACGGCTTCCTGAAGATCGGCGACGCCTTCTTCGTGGACAGCAACGGGCCCGTCCCCGCGGTGCTCGTCGACGAGGGCTCCGACGCATACTTCGGACTCACGATCAACACGAACCGCGTGCTCGGCGAGGTCTCCGGGTGCGACAGCGTGTACCAGTGGATTGACGCGGACCTGGCGCCGAACTTCCAGGTCGACTGCTCGACGATGGAGCTCGGTAGCTTCTGGAGCGGCGTGAAGCAGACGTGCTACTCGTACAGCCTGCCGTCGAACACCCCGGGTATTGCGGTATTTACGCTGTACTGCGGTACCAGCGCGGCGAACATCTACTCTTGCTTGCAGCAGAACGGTTTATATGGGGACTTGCAGTCCGCGTTTATCAGCTGGGCGACGTCTGATAGTTAAACGGTGTAGTCTATGCTTGTGGATCACTCTCTCGTGTTGTAACCCCCACTCTCGGTCAATGTATGAAGCGCCAAAGTGCGCAAATTATGTATAAAACAATGTCGGGATGAGGAGAATGAGCGTCTTGCACAGACACACCTCAATATCAAGTAGGTGTGTGCTACTGCTGCTGAGGTTTACGGTTGTAGATCTAATTTACCTCGGCTTTTAGGAGTCTTGCGATGGGAAGGGGGCTTTGATATATGTGTGTTCACGAGGACCTTCCTGTCGTTCACTTACCACATTGCGGACCAAACGCTCGGATAGCTGCACACTATACACCACGCAAGTAC
This sequence comes from Trametes pubescens, assembly GCA_001895945.1. NCBI lineage: Eukaryota > Fungi > Basidiomycota > Agaricomycetes > Polyporales > Polyporaceae > Trametes > Trametes pubescens. The sequence continues at coordinate 169,724 of MNAD01001602.1, forward strand.
ACTGGTTAACAATGATCGATAACATCTTTCTAGGACATGATAACAGATACAACAGCTAGTACAACAAGCCCCCTCGCACGCGAAGCAGAGCCTTCATAGTTACAACACAGGTAGGTCGAGATCACTTAAACCCGCGACATCAACCAGGATGTCGCGCCGGAGCGGAATACCGAGGCTAACATCGCTAGCCTCTTAACGAACCGAACGCTGCAGTTATCAGTCAGAACGGCATGTAAAACGAGGAAGCGCGGGAACGCACCCTAACACTTGACGCTTCAAATCGATGCCGGGGGAGGCTTGGGGCTTTAGGTGACACATCATCAGCAAAGCTCAGAACGGTGTTACTAAAGACGTACACAGGGGCGACAGCGGTCTTCGGTCCAGGGTCAGTCGGGAGGGTGGGGAAGGGAGTCTCAGCGCACTGCACAGGAGGGTTAGCAAGCTTGCGGTATAGACAGGCAAATCAGACGTACAGCCTGCTCGATGTCGGCAATAGTCAGCCCAGCGGGGAAGTGCGTGTGGCCCTGAGGCGGCGCGGGGATCGGGACCTGTAGACGAGAGTAAGCATCGCCTCCGACAACCCAGTGGGAGAACGGCGACGTACGACTTCAGTGCAGTTGACGAGATCGTTCTGGTCCTGCCCGAGCGTGGTGAGCACGTTGAACACGAACTGGAACATCGCCTGCGCCTTCGGCTGGTTGTCGACGAACGACTGCCACTCGCACGCCGTGCGCGAGTCGCGCGCGATCGTGTGGTCGCTCTGCAGGCGCATCTCGCCCGCCAGCGGGCTCTCCACCTCGCCCTGGTTCCCGCCGGAGCCGGGGAACGCGGTGCCGCGCAGCTGCGTCTCGAGGAAGAACTGCGTGTCCCACAGCTCGGGCGTCGAGTCGAACGGCAGGCCGGACTCGGTCGGGTCGACGTCGTTGGCCGCCGCGACGGTGTGCGCGGTCAGGAGCCAGACGGTCAGGATCGGGTCGAACTCGCCCTGGGAGGCGTCCGCGAGACGGTCGAAGATCTGGTCGGGGGTGTGGAACGGCTCGGGGACGAGGCCGTCCGGTGCGGGCTGGGTAGCGTCCTTCCGCCCGACATAGGCGACGAGCTGGGGCGCACCGGCGCAGTTGGACGCAGCGATGGCACCGGCGAAGTGCAGGCTGAATGGCAGTCAGCGTGGCGAACCGGAGCGGGTGAGCATGCATTGTACTCACAAGTCGGCGTGCGACAGGTTGTGGCGCTCAAAGAGCGGCTGCTGGAGAGCGACAATCTCGTCGAGGCCGATGTTGGGGTGGAAGCCGGTCTCGATATCGGGGAAGATCGAGATCGAGCCGTCGGCACCTCCGCCACTGCAGCCCGCATCCTATCAGTGGGTCTATCGGAGGGTTCAAATATGCGCGCAGCGTACCCGAACTGGCCCTGCGACTGCAGGGCGGGCGAGATCGCGATACCGTCGTGGAAGGTAAGCCGGAGGGACTCGTGCGCCTCGGCAGTGCACAGACCGCCGTGGAACAGATTCTGCTGCAGGTCCTCGCGGACGGCGAACAGCTGGCAGCACGCCGCGTTTGTCGCGGTGTTGACACCGTCGGGGCAAGCGACGCGGCGCGTCAGCGCGGCTAGAGTAGCGGTTGGTACGCGTCAATATGACAATGAAAATGAAGGGATCAGAGAAGCGCGTACCGTAGGTGCCAGAGAGTGTTGCAGCGAGGGAGACGAAGGTGAGGAGCGATTTGAAGGCCATGTCGATGCCGAGTGAGGAGTGCAGAGGAGAAGAGAGGGCTCGAGTGCTCTGATGGCCTTGGCTGCCATCTTCCCCCTCTTTATACCTTCGCGACATACCCAAAACATACCGTAGAATGCGCTCGCGCCGCTCGGCCCTGCACGCTCTGCGCGAGAAAAGCCCATTGACCCTCTGTTCCCGTCCGCTCTTGTCCCTACAGTCCAATCGTCGTCCTGCCATTCCGCTGTTCTTGCTGCCGCGCGCGGCGGGTTACCCTTCTTGCTCGCGCGCGAACGCGCCCACAGCGTCGGTGTGTAGCGCAGTCTGGTATGCGCGACCAATCGCCGTGCACAGCGCGACGTCCTCCTACCCTCTTCGTCACCATCTCTCCCGCTGGCGTCCCGCGGCGGCTGCTCAGCGTGGGCGCCGTCCGTCGTGCTGAATTGAACGCACGATCGGAGTCATTAAGCAGCCTTTTCCGTGGGCAGCAGCCGCGGCCGACCTTCCCACCAGACGACACATTACCGCCTGTGGCCCATGAGGCCTTGCTGGATCTGCGGGCGACATAACGGCTGACTGAGGGTAAGCGGGCCCATTAGCGGGCTGGAATGTGCACGGGGTACTGAATCACTCACAAGGAGATGGGTGGTCGCGGGACAGCGCGAGTCCAAGCAGGCGGATGGGCGGTCTCCAGGCGCATTTTGAGGGCGGGGAATGCCGTATTGAAGGCGAGCCTCCCTTGATTGATATTAGGCATAGCCTCCCATGCAAAGGCTATATAGTGCCTGTTTCCCCCTGTTCGCACCACAGGCACATGGCATGCGTCTAAACCGCTGTCGTCAACGCGCGGTACCGAAGCCTACCGTAAGATGTCGAGCGTAGCGTATCTAGCGCATCGCGATACGATGGGACAACGGCGCGCGGCGCGCAGTGCGCTTCGCAGAAGCTGGGGCGAAGATAGCGACGTGCACACAGCTCTGCGCGCCCCCCGGCCGGCGAGGTGGAGCGACCCTAGCGGATGGATCAGTACGAACTTGAACGCTCCGCGCTGCTGGTCGTTTTGGGGCGCAGTACTATGCTTTGACGCGATGACCGGCTCTCTCACCCGACTCGAGCCGTGGAGGCCGTATCGCGTGGTCGAAATAGCCGTGGGCGGGATTTGGATCGACTAGCGGTGGTCCATCCAGAGGAGGCGTGATATGAGAGCCTTTCCACTCTCACGGCCGTTTATAGCTGGAGATCTAAAGTAGAGTGTGAGCAAATCGACACCAGGTTGTGCGACAACTGCTAGTTCCAGCTCGTCATAGTGCAGAGACACTCACAGCGTCTATGGTATTGAATGGGATGTACAACGTCATAGCGTGCACACCAGCAATCCGCAAGCAGTCCGACGCTAGCTTCCAATGCCGCCGACGTGGCTGCACTATTATTGTTTTTCTGCGTCTTGACACTCGAACGGCGCCTGCAGCGGCGTGCATCCTTGCTCGTCAGCGCCAGAATCGCGCACGGTTTGATCGACGCGAGTGAGGGTGAGAGTTTTGCCCGACGAGCAAAGGATTGCGCAATGATACGAAGTTGAGTTGACGAGTAGGCCCATGCAGCGGTCCTGATATCTGCGCAGGAAGTGAGCTGTCGCGACCCGCTGGTCAGGCTCCTCTCGTGTTGGTTGGCCCTCTTCCCGCCAGCTGAGTGCCTGATATGTCGGAGGGTGATTGAGAATGTTGTGATGTGGGTCATCGCTAGAGGCATGAATCAAGAGCACTGATCATGGTGTTGAAAGCGTGCAATCAAGCGGATGAGGATAGTAGAACAAGAGTCTGCGACGAGCCGGACACAGCCGAAAAGGTGAAATAGGCGCCTAAACTGAGCGTTGTGGCGCTTACCGCATTGGGCATTTATTTTCCTCCTTTTACTACCAATCCTCTTCCTCTGCATTTCTTGTGCTAGTGGATATTCTCTGTCGTCACGAATTCCCTCTTGAGCGCCATGCGGCAGTGTGTGGCGGTCGTGAAGCTCAGGCTTGCACTTCGTTCAATCGGTCGAGTACCCGTATTTCTCCCGTGTAGTACTAAGCGTGTACCAATCGCCCCAGAAGTTTGTCAAAGCTTGCGAGAGAGTCCTCAACAGGGTCAGGTAGTGGGATGCGATCGCCACTCCAACTCCACAGCTCATTTTAGCTTTCAATCGATGCGTTGCTGCATACCGTCCGCCCTGTGTTCTCGCTTTTCGTCCAGTAAGCTCCTTATATCTCTCAAGAACTAGATATGATGCAGATACACCGGCGGCACACGATCACTGTTCCTTAGGCACAGAAGGACGCTTCGAGGATACGCGCGAGCAGCTGGACAGTCCCATACGGTTCCGAAAGACATAACCAATATATTCATGAGTCGTGAGCATGACGCGAGCATATGTTCACCAGTAGTAAGCCACTGGAGATACGAAGCACATTAGACGAAACGATACCACTAGCGTAGATACCACAAGCAGTAGGTTCGTGACTCCCAAAGTCTCTTGCTGCTGGAGGACGTCTCTTCCTAAGTGTCAAATAAGAAGCAGAGTATCAACTCAAATATAGATCATCATATACATACCTCCTGTTCGCCGCAGGTGCAGCCGCCCACTAGCACGGGCACGAGTGGAACACATTCTTAGGTGTCAGAGACTCTCAAAGAGAGCGAGGGTTTCGAAAAATTGTTGCACGCGGTTGCATGTACGCCGCACTGTCGACTGACAGCCCACTAGGGACCGCCGGCGTGTAGTCGTCTGCGAGCGTGTGCTGAACTCACCGTGTGTGGACTACCTCGTAGCTCCCCAGATGTCCCTCGTGCTCATGGACGTTGCGACTCGAACGATCCTACTACGCCGGCTGACGCAGCCGCCGCCCAACGCACCACACTTTGAAGTGCAACACGAAGGGATTGGCGTACAACATGGCTACAGTAGCGATGCTGTGCCCCCGCGATATCGCGGGGTACGACGTAAGACGTCGTCTCGGAAGCTCTGAGCGTCCGTAGCGGAATTCCGCCAATCACACCGCACACGGACGACGACATCGAGACGAACTCGACGGTCAGACCGCATGACGATATGTGACCCCTGGCTCGAGTCGCTGTCTCAGCAGGTCGCCATCCCGCTGTCCCCAAGTGGCCCTCTAAAAGGCACATAGGGTCTGAGTCGATAGGACATGACGGAGAGAGGAGAGCTGTCCAAGTCCCCACGCGTTTGCCGCTATCGGTGATACCATCGTTGACGGAGCTTCTGCGTGGGGACTTCTCACGCACCCTGTATAGCTCTTCCGCATCCCACACTAATGTCCCGGCTACCATGAGCCTTAAACTCGCGCGTCCGACCTTTACCGACGCACCCCAGGGATACAGTTCTTGCCACTGCCTGAAGCAGCCTCGGCCAAGGTCGTGAGGAGGTGCATGTGAGGGGGAACGGCGACGTCATCTATAAGTTCCATGCCCAAGTCACAAGCTCCTCCGCGTCGCCCGGACTGAACAAGGAACAAGCGTGGCAGTGGTACGTCGGGCGAAGGTCGGGCGTGGCGTGGTGGCCGCGGAACACGCGACTGCGGCAATGTCGTCCGCACGCGCACAGCACGCTGACTCGAATAACGCAGCCGACAAGACGAACGCGCGTGTGCAGCGCAGATAGTGCCACGACGACAATGTGGCACAAACGGGACAAGACGAGCCGGATGCCTAGTTCGCTCAGGTGGGCAAAATCTGCAGCGGGCCTGCGAGCAGCGCTGTGAACGTGCCAATTGTCGACGGCCGACCCCGTCGCACGTTGCGAGCTAGTGCCTGCGTCTAACCTGAAGAAGCCGGCCATCACAATAACGCACGCACCGTGTGTCGCGCCCAACAAGACTGACGCGAAAGCTTGGCAGGCCGCCTTCCCGCGTCGGTGTCTTAAAGTGTGGCCATCTCGCGGGATCCTCGTCCTTCTTTGCGCTGGGAAGTCGCGTTCGGGTGATTTTGACATCGTGTGATGGTGTTGCTAACTGCGGGGCAGATTCGGTTTGGAGTCAATTGCACCGGTTCGGGACGAAAAGCCACATGCGAGGAGTATTTGAACTCACCTGTCCCCGCACATCCACTCCTACTGTCTTCACCTTGCCAAAACCTTCGCGGAATACAAGTCTACCATGCCAGCGCCTAGCAAGTCAAGGACATCTGCGTCTGACGACGCGTCGTCGCCTCTGCCCTCTAAGTCGTCGTCGACATCGCAAAGTAAGCTTCGGAGTGGACGGGAAAGTGTGACGTTGAACTTACAGGTTATACATCGCAGTTGCGCCGCCTGTCGTCGAACTAGTCTCTCGGACCCGCCTGTTTCCCGAGGACCACACCAGCTCGGGCGTACGCGAGACACCGTTGTCCATCCTCGACAACTTCTCCGTGCGGTTTTCGCTGGTACACGCGGCATGGTACTACGACAACCCCGCGGGGAGAGAAGGCGCATTCTCGCCGCACACCCTCCTCTACTCCCTGCGGAAGACGCTGAACGCCTATCCCCAGTGGGCAGGCCAGCTGCAATGGATACCGTACGACCCGAGTCGCGGGCAACGCATCGGACGCGTCTGCATCTCATACGGCTCCCCCGCCGACCCCGGAATCGAGGTCATCCTCGCGCACTGCACCACCCCCATGTCAGCGCACGTCGCGGACGGCCAGACGCGCATCAAGGCTGGCGTGTGGTGCGCCGACCACTTCTCCACCGCACAGGTCCTCCTCCCCACCAACATCGCGCTCTGGGACTCCCCCGTGTGCGAAGGCCGACCCGGCGTGTCTGTGCAGCTGACGACGTTCGCCTGCGGTGGTGTTAGCATCGCCCTGCGTATCGCCCACGCACTGGCCGACGCGACGTCCCTGTTCCAGTTCGTCAACGACTGGGCTGCGATCCACCGTGCAGTGCTCGACGGCTGTACCCTCCCCGTGCCTGCCCCGGTTTTCAACCCACGCCTGCTTGACAAAGCGTGCCTTGAAGACAAGGACGGTGCCGAACCCGATCCCAACGTGATACACCCCGTGCGCTCCCTCCCTGTGGACACCCCAGGCAACGCATCGCCTACATGCAGCAGCATGACTTCTGCTCCGCGTGGGCCCGGAGCGTGCACAGACCTCACAGCACGCGCGCCGCGGATGCCCTGGGCGGAATGGAAGATCGTCGCTCCAGCTTCGGCGCACTACCACATCTGCTTCACCCCGACGGAGATTCAAGAGATCTGGGAGGCGGTCAGTGCAGATACCCCCGCCCGGACCCGCATCAGCCGACTCGATGCGCTGCTCGCCTTCATCTGGAGCCTCATCACGCGCGCCCGCAGTGTCCCTGACGCAGATGACTCAGCCCCTGCTCGAATGGTGGTCGCCATCGGAGTGCGCGCGCGTCTGGTCCCTCGCCTCCCGGACGCGTTCCTGGGCTCGCCCATCCTCCTCTCGCTCATCTCGCTCCCAGGCGCGGAGGTAGCGGCATCACCAGGGGCGGGCGCTGCGGCGATCCGCAACACGGTCTCGCAGTACACCTCCGAGGCGATCGGCGCGGTCCTGAACATGGCGTGCCAGTCGAACTCGCAGCGCTTCTGGCGTGCGTTCCTTGGGAAGCGGTACACGACTGTGACGTCCTGGGTCGGTCTTGGGGGGTACAAGCTCGACTTCGGGGGAGGACTGCCACGGTACGTGGACCCGGTCATTCCCGGCATCGACGGATGCATCCATGTGATGGAAGCTGGGCCGTCCACGGGAGGGGTGGATAGTTCCGCGAGGCGAGGGACGGGTGACCGGTGGTACGACGAGCCTGTGTGCTTGTCTCTGCACCTGGCGACGGAGGTGATGGACAGACTGTTGCTGGATCCTCAGCTAAGGAAGTATAGAGATGAGTAGATGGGCGGAAGTGACGACTTGATACTGACATGAATTATGACGTGACGAACTCTCATGTATATGGCATCTATAATGCGCTTTCTACTATTAATGGATATTTCGGGGATTCAAAGGAGACTGGAGCAAACGCACTGATCGTTTCCGTTCTCCTCATAGCGTACCCAGTGCATACTATCCTCCTGATTATGGCTGATGTGTCAGGTGCGGACGCTTCGCAGGGCGCTGCCGGCCCCCTGAATAGCCATAGAATACCTGCAGTGACTCAAAGGTGCCCTCGGCATCGTGAAAAAAAAGGGGCATTCGACGTTGTTGCGGTCTGATTGATCCCGGACCCCTTGCCTGACATCGGTGAACCTGCCTTCCTCACGCGACATGCTAGACTAACCACGTTTACCCAAAGAATCACTTGTAGATGCGTCAGGCGTTGGAAACAATAGAGAACAGAAGACATACCAAATCAAAGTTGCTCTCCCGGAGTGCTATAATTTGCCGATGAAGCCGGTGAGTGTGGAGTCCTTCATGCACACGGAGTTGGGACTGCAGAAAATTCCGCGCGAACTTCAGTAAGGAACGTGCACGGAGCATTGAGCAATAGGTCGCCCTTTTTCCGGTGAATCAACACCACGTAGATTGCATGCACTTTACTATCATCCCCCCGAGACGGCGGAAAATTCCCAGCTGAATCTGCGCGACTTGGGAGGACGGTTGACCAGCGAAGCGTCTGATCTTGAGGACTGGACGTCATCCTCAACTCCGGGAACCATGGGATGAAAAATACGCGCATTCGCAGAGGGTGCAGTTCTGCACGAATCACTGGTAGGGTTTCGGCTGCCGTGTGCGTAATGCGTCTCCTTCGATACCGTGGTTTGGGCGAGAATCTCACACTCCATATAGTGAGCCGCAGCGATTCGGAAGAGCTCGACGCCCCGGGCGGACGTCGGCGGCCGTTCAGCAAACACGGATGACCATAAGTAAAGACTCGCACTGGTGTCACTGCGGCATCAAGGGAAGGCCACGTTCCTTGAGTAAGTAGCTAGTGTGCTTTTCGCACAATGGCCAGTGGCGGCCCGCAGACTACGTCATGGGGCCATATACATTGCCGTGATCGCCCGCAGAGAAATCAAGATGAGGTGTTCGAAGGCCAGTCATGGCATGAAGAAGAGGTGTGGACTCGGAAGCTACGCACGGCAGCGCCGGCGGTGTAATCGGGCGCTAAACAAAGCTTAGCCCTTTCCCTTCAACGTTCCACTCAAAATTTCACTGCTACCACAAACGACGCACAAAGGCCAGCCGCAATAAGATATGTTGTGGGTTCCTACTATGTATATACTGTCAGTGGAACGATAATCTGTGGATTTTGGGCCTGAGCGAGCGAGCGCCTGCATCTCGGCGCTTGCCGAGGCCTCAAGTAGCGCGCGCAGGACGCTTTTGTGGGCTTTCTTTGTGCTCATCTGTCTGCCTTCGTACCACGACGCTACATACGGGACACACCGAATTTCACTCGATTTCACTCATGCTGACTCGATTTGTCGATTTCTTTAATACATCTTCGGTACTAATTAATCATACCAGGGACGGAAATCCGTGCATGGAGGCAAGCCTTCCTCTGCAGCCAATGTAACACCCCTCTTCGAAGGGTTGCCTAGGGTTGTATCGTTTCCCGAGCCTGGCGATTGAATGGCGGTTGCGTAAGGAGGCGAGTACGAGTCTTGCATACTCTCACGCCGGCCAAATCAGGATGTACACAACCCTACGCCGATGCACCCGGTTGACGGCTCCGAAGAAGTCACTGACTCGGACTCGTAGTGACCACGCGTACAAATCCTTCGCAGGACCGTATATGAGGATCGTTACTGCGACGACCTGAGCTCAGTACTTCAACACCCTCAAGATGTCGTCCACGAGTGAGTCAGCGTTTTTGCTCACCAAACTCTTTGCTGCAGCATGTACACTATACTGACCACTTACTCGCAATCGCCTTGCTGTCTCTGCAACTTACAGCCCCTTCGCTCGAGCTCATTTCTCGGACCCGCATCCTTCCTGAAGACCATACAGGATCGGGGACCCGCACGGTGCCGCTCTCTATCCTTGACAACACGGTCGTCAACTACGCGATGACTAGTGCAGCATGGTACTACGACAAGCCGGCAGAGGGCTCGCAAGCGTTCTCGTCAGAGCTACTGTCGAAATCCTTGCAAAAGACGATCAACGCATACCCTCAGTGGGCTGGCCAACTACAGTGGATCCCGTACGATCTGAGCCGCGGACAACGTCACGGTCGCGTATGCATCTTGTACGGATCGCCTGCTGATCCGGGCGTCGAGTTCATCGTGACGCGCTTCCCGACAACGCTCGCGTCCCTCATCCCGGACAACGATACTCGTATCAAGAACGGCGTGTGGTGCGCAGATGACTTCCCAGCCGCCCAGCTGCTCTATCCCACCGAACTGGCCTTGTACAACACCAAAGAGTACGCCGGGCGACCCTCGGTCTCCGTACAGCTCACCGCATTCGCCTGCGGGGGCTTCGGCGTTGCGCTGCGGATCGTGCACCCTATCGCGGACGCGACGGCTATGCACCAATTCGTGAAGGACTGGTCAGCTATCAACAGCGCGCTACTGAACAACCACCCGCCTCCCACGCCCGCTCCCATATTTGACCCCTCCCTCGTGGACAAGGCCGCCGCCGGTGATCTCACCAAGCCCGCCATCGACCCAGAGATCCTCCGCACCGCCCGCACCCTGCCCTTGGTCCGATACGACTGGTGGAAATTCGCCCCCGGCTGTCCCGCACCCATGCTCCCCTCGACCGCCATCCCCCAAGAGCTCGCAGGTACCGACCTCGGCCCGTCCGAGACCCCCGCCCCCTGGGACACCTGGGACATCTTCGCGCCCGTCTCGCACTGTCTGCTGTACTTCACCCCGGTCGAGGTGCAGCGCTTGTGGGAGGACGCGTCCGCACAGCTCCCCGCAGGCGCCCCTCGCGTAAGCCGCCTGGACGCGCTCTTCGCGCACCTCTGGCGGCTCGTCGTGCGCGCGCGCGGCCAAGTGGCAGACTCCGCCCCGAACAACCTCGTCGTGACGCTCGGGGTGCGTGGTCGTCTTTCGCCCCCGCTCCCGGACGCGTTCCTCGGCTCGCCCATTACCCTTGCGGCTGCGTCTCTGCCAGGGGCAGCGCTCGCGGGCCCGTCATCGTTGGGCGCTGGGGCGGCGGCGATCCGTGCGGCGCTCACGGCGTTCACCCCGGAGAAGCTCGCGGCGTTCCTGCACGAGCTCGCGTACGCGGTGAACCCGCAGCGCGTGTGGCGCGCGTTCCTCGGCGAGCGGCACTCGGTCGTGACCTCCTGGCTCGGGCTCGACCTGTACGGCATCGACTTCGGGGGTGGTGCGCCGCCGCGGTACGTCGAGGCGGTGATGCCGAACATGGATGGTGTTTTCCATATCATGGATGCTCGGGCAACTAGCGGGGATGGGTCAGTGCAGGCTGGGAACAGGCGTTGGTTCGACGGGCCGGTGTGCGTATCGTTGCATTTTAACGCGGAATCTATGCGGAAGCTCCTGGAGGACTCCGAGTTGAGGAAGTACAACGATGTGTACTAGCGAGTACTTCAGTTAGGGCATTTCGATGGTGCGATGGGCCATCGAGACGTAATGCAACGTATGAATGTGCGCGGTCGACCTTGTATGGCAAACTTAGTAGAAACGTCGTGTTTCACAATCAATCAATATTCATACACACGATACAAACACTACACGGACCTTTCGCTGACAGGATTCGGGTTTGCTTTAGTACATGCTGCGATCTACTATACGTCGTATCGCCCAGAGATATAGTACAAAAGTACTGATCAAGAAACATAGCACACGCTCTCCTCTCCATAGATATAGTAGTACAAAGTCTCCATGAAAGAAGACCCATCACGGTGGCGGTCTCACTTCTTCGCCGATCTAGTCCCAGTCGTACTGGACTGCGAGCCCTTCGAGCTCCCCTTTTGGTCACCTGGGCCCAAGCAGATCATTACTTGGGACCAACGCACGGAAGTTAGGGAAGTTACTCACCTGCTTTGTCGGTGCCAACAGCCAGTACTGGGATCGGATCGGGCTCGGGGGAGCATTCGACCTCGAGTATACAGCCTATGGTGGCGGTCTTTGAGGTACTCGGGAGTGCTGACAGCGCTGGGCGGAGATGGATTGCCAGGTCGAATTTGGTAGGAACTGCTCCAGGATTGTTGTAAGCACGCCCGGCAGAGAACCTCAGCGACCTGAATGCAACGCCGCCGCGTAACGACCATCGTGACACCGAGTTCCCATGCCCCTCTACGGGGATATGGTTTTCGACCCCGCCATGGACGTGATAGCAGCGCGTTGGACCTCCTGAGGCAGCGCGGCTCAACGACGAACTGTTGTTCTTGGGGTGTCGAGGGTTACCAAGCTCGACGATACCGACGAGGGCGACTGTCGAGTCCTCGGGATGGGAGCAGCTAGTGAACTCGATCTTGAATACTTCTACTCCAGCTCGGACGTTGTTGTCTGCGTAAAACTCCTGGTCTCGAAGCTTAGGCTGAACGATAGTGATGGCCAGGCTGTACACCGCGTCAGCCGACTGAGCGAATGTCTCTTTGTAGTCGAACCCAGCTTGTCTCAGGGCGACCTTGCACCACCCCGCCAGATGGATACCCACAGCTCCACGTTCCGCGCGCAGTGCAGTGCTCTCGGCGGTATCGTAGATATTCCAAGTGGCCATGGGGACGCTCGACGGCAAATGGATGTACGGCGCTGGCGCCTTGTGGATGGCTTTCTTCAACTCGAGGGACTGCTCACGTGGGGAGGGTAAGATGACGATACGGCAGTAGGAGTCGCCCTCTACGTGGGTGCCTATGACCCAGTAGTCGTGATTTTCAGAGAAAGGGGTGGATCCCGGAGAGAGTAGGAGAGCGACCGGTCGTCCCTTGGGGGTTGTGCATCCGAGGGGTATGAGGTAGTATGTTTCGTCCGCCGCATTTGCCTTCATGGCTGGAATGGCAGGGCCGCGCATATCGACCATGTTCGGGGGAACCAGGTTGACTGAAGTGGGCCCATCCCCTCGCACGTTTGTGCGTTGAGCGCTGATATCGACTGCGCCAACCACGTCGGGGCTCTGCCTCGTCCAGCACTCCGTGTACCGATAGGCGTCTGGAGACGGTGCGAACAAGTAGCTGGCGTCGCGTTCGGCATGGGACCGGTATCCTTTCTGCGCTCGAACGTGGACCTCCAGCAAGGACTTCCCCACCTGCGATCCAGCTTCCGGATCCTGGGGGTACACACAATCCAGACCAAGGGTGGACAAGGAAATTGGAGCTCCCCATGCGAAGAGGGTTGGATCGGGTATACGTCTGAGGATCTCCTCCTGCAAGCGGATGAAAGCGTACCCCCGCTCGCCATAGATCACCGGGATCTGGACGCCAAAGAGGCCCATCAAGGAATAGGCCCTATCCTCTATCCTGGTGGTGGATCTAGTCGCGGCCCAGGACATGCGGCGAGCGACACTGACTGACCCAAGTAGGCGCTTGAACGTGAGCACGTCCTCATCGACGTGGGTGATGTCGTGTATGAGTTGGGTGAGGCCGCCGCATTTAGAGCCAAGGATGCGCCAGTCTCTGGAGTAGAAGACCACGGATCGAGGCGCGATGAGCTCCTGGAGAGTCCAGCCGCGCTTGAACCACTTGCTGTCGCGGAACTCCTCGCGGGGGATGCGGAATGGAAAGGAGGTGCCAGGGGAGGAGACGTCCTTGAGATACGCGTAGCAGACGTCGGCGCACTGATACCAATAGTACATCGAAGTGATAGCCTCGGAGAGTTCTGCACTGCTCGTCTTGTCGATGCAGCACATGTCTGCCCAGACCAGCTTATACTGGGCCTTACGGGCTGCCTCGCAAAAGCGGTATAGCTTCAGGAAAGGGAATGCATCCGGGAGAGGGTCAGGCGCGGAAATGATAGACGAGAGCTTCTGGAAGGTCGGCTCTTGGGGTGATTGGTCCTCGGGGTCCTTGTCCCAGACATGAGAGAGGATTGCGTAGCGCTCCTTTCTAGGATCAGAGACTTCGTAGAACTTCACCCTTTGCGGGAAGTTGCTGATGTCAAGGAGCCGCATGATTCTTCAGTGCGTTGCTGGCAAGACATCAGATGACACTCGGAATATTAGAGGTGGCGGACCTACCGAACGGAGTGAGGAATAGATTTGGTTCCGCCCAGTGAAAGGCTGTGGTAGATAAATCTATGCTATGTTCAGTGTGCGCCATTTGAGTGAGCAAAGAGAAGCATTACCGAGAGTATGATTTCGCGCGACCGCTTCGCTGCGATTGTCGACGCTCGACGCGCTCGACCAAGCACGATACGCTATAGACATTGTCAGGATGCGTCTGAGTATTGTGAAATGTTGTGGACGTACCGCGGATGAGAGGGTAGTTGGTGACGGACATCGATGGGGACAGCACAGTGTTTTATAACAAAATAAAGCGCCGTGGTTTAGCTGCTTGAAAGCTCGGCGGTGCGTGAGCGTGAGCGTCGTCAATGCCATAGTAGTCTTAGGCATATTCCGTCGGCGGAACTAAGAGGGACTGGCGTGTTCCAAGCCACAATGCGGTTGTCAGCGGCGAGCGGCGATATGTCATGACAGAACCTTTGCCGGGACTAGCATTGCAAATTTTGTGTTTTCGGAACATGGAACACGAGTGGCCCCGAGAGTATCGGTACTTGTAGCCACCTTGGGCATAATGGGAGCACGCACCTCAGCAGAATAGATAATGCACAGCATTATACCGCATTACTTCAACACTCCGATCGAACGTGATGCGGCGACAGTACTGTAGCGCGAGTGAACGAGATTACTGTAAAATTGGACCGCATTTAGTAGGTGTGAGGTTTTCATGAATTGGATGAGTTACATACACTGGGAAGAACGGTCAAAAAGATAGCATCTAGGTTAGACGATCGTGTCGGGAGACCCGGAGAAAGACCTTCGGAACGGCATCGCACATTGAAACGAAGGACGGCTGTGGTGCAATTCGCAGGAGGTGAGTATAGGATAATATATTTCAGAACAACCCCAGTTCTGAGTACTCACAGCGCCAATCCAAGGATACGCAACGCGAGTCGAAGGATACGTTTGCAGGGCCCTTGTATCACCGACATATCGTCAGTCTGCTAAGAGGTAGTAGTACGGCGAATGAAGACAACAAAGGAACATTCACGCACGCCTTCAGACATTGTCAGTGTGGGAATGTCTCAAGGAGCCCGGTCGTCAAGGGCTGAGGGTGCGTGGATCCCTCTGTTTCTTGACAAAAAGGGAGATATTGCCATCTTCCTGTCGACGCCCAGATCACACTATGACAGACAGCCTGAGGACCTCTATCCAACACAAACTTGGACTCGAGCCACGCTCAGGGCCACCGCAGCACCGTGGCCGTTGGCGAGTACCTGTGTAGAACGTTAACGTACACACGCCGCATACAAGCATTAAATCGGGCTTACTCCGTGCTGTACGAGATCTGCTAGAGACGCCAACTTTGGTACCGCAGCTAGCTGCGGTGGTGCCGTGGCAATATCCGAACGGAACTTTGTTGACCCTGCCACTGTATATGATGTACCGAATTGTGTCCCGTTATTCGTGCAACAGTGCAGCGCCGAAACGGATGTGCTCCTCGGGGTAGACTTTCGACTGAGCATGTGTGAGCGTCGAGACAATTCGCCGGCGTTACCATACAAGCTGGCCATCTGAGTCGGAGAACGATGTGGACGCTTGTTTGTCGTGGTTCAAGGAAACGTGTCTTGAAACGGTAAATGCCGATTTCTCCGGGGACGCCATCCGCGCGAGCACTCCGCGGCGCGTCAATCTGTCGTCCGACAGATGTCTCGTGCAACATCGTGGTAGCATCTGCTCACGTCAGCGACATCTCGCGGCGATATGCTGCACGAATATGGTTAGAGTGCAAGGGGGATGATGGTGGTTTTAGGCTTGAACATACTTACGGCATGGAATAGTATCCGACTCGTATAAAGCATGACCGCACGGAGTCCACCCTCCATCCGGTTCTAGCGGCCTCGTGTGCACGATGTTGACTCTGAGTTGGACAGAGATGGAGTTTGGATGACTGTGATGTAATTGACAACTTTCAACTGGGAGGACGCCGGTAGACGGGGTAGGATTGCGCACGTACTCACTGTCCGTTCTTCAGCACCTTGCCCGTAGCGAAATCTTCGAAGACAGTCATACCGGCACATCAAGCTGCGCCGTCCTCACCCGCTAGTTCGTTCTCCATGTCATGGAAAACCCCCCCTCTATGTTCAGCAGTCTCGCCTCGACGTCACACTGCGCCGGCGCGCCACCTCCGAATGAAACCCAAAGACGATGAACCACAACTAGCTTGTACTGGAGGGGCGCCTTGGCGCCACCGCCATCGGTCCAGACTGTCGTAACACCGACGCACCGCCGCGTCGGCCTCAAGAGACGATGGCACGGCGAGTCTCTATATAACGAGCTATGCAATCTGTAGGAAATGGGAAACCAAGAGACGCATTAGTGACACGCAAATGTCAATTTTGATGAGAGCCATCGGCTTGAGTTCGTGCGGCTTATCGAGTGGGGAGATATGCGGAGGCGTCCTTCCAACACCAATGCACTTCACCAAGGGTGACATGCACGAGGCAGTGCGAGGCCGGACGAAAATATCCCCGTGGTGCGCAGACCCGATCGTGTCGAGTCTGACTTCGGGCGGAAGGGTCGTCGATGATTTTGTGGGGATCAGACATCCCGGAGCGGGCATCCTCCAAGTGGTCGGGGCCTTTTTTGCGGACCAGCTGAGTAGGGAAGAACAACGGGGACGGGTGAGTTGATCGCGTACCACGCGCCGCTGTTGATGTGGGCGTCATTATCTGGGAAGAGAGATGAGAGCGATTTTGAGAAGCACGCTGGACTGTGATACCGTTCGCAGTGTAGGCCGTGCGGATATTGCCGTCGGATACAAAGTAGGTGACGGTGCTGATGTCCGGTGCTTGTCCCCAACTTGAACCTCATATGACCAGCTCGAGCGAAGGTATCCGGTTCTAAAACATGTTAGGCAAGACGCTGATCAATACGCGCAGAGGACAATTCAGAGAAAGCCCCAAGATTTGAGAGCACTTCGACTGGCGTACCTACGGGCTGCGTCAAGAAGGGGCTGTAAAAAGCTCAGGACATCGCTGCGACGCTCGTCAGGGTGGGATAGTTTGCTGAGCGGGAATACCAATCATGCACTCATTCAGAGCTAGATCCTAAAGATGACTGTTGATTAGCTGTGGCTCATATGACGAATATGGTCCCCTCACCTTCAAAACAGGACGCTGGAGATAGACCAGATCTTTGAAAATCCTGTATGGGCCCATCCCGAATCGATCAAGTACACGAATGTGTAGAGTCAATGGATGACAAAAGGTAAGACCGGAATGGTACAGGAGCTAGCCAGAGAATCCGTTTTGATAATATTACACGCACTAAATACAAAGAGTGAGAAAGAAGACAGTCCACCAGAGCAAACATCCGATACGATCAAGAGAAATACCACAACGCCACTCAGTCGGTCTTCACCCGCTCGTACTCGGAAGCACCACCACCCCATCCAAACCAACTTGACCTGCGCGCGGCATCTGGCATCCTGGGACTCCCAGTCCCCTCGCCCTCCATATCGCTCGGCACCTCCACCTCCTCGAACGTCGACCGCCCAGCGCGTTCCCTCAGCGATCCCGAAGACGAGTTGCGCGACGGGTTGTCCGCGGGTGGCATCGGCACCGACTCGAACGCCGGGCTCGACATCGCCGAGGACATATCGTAGCCCGCAACGCCCTCATTCGGGAGCGACGCCAGTTCCGCCTCCAGCTGCCGCCTGCGCTCCGACGCGCTACCACCACCCGACTGCCTGCGCGCGGACCCCGCCTGCGCATTGGCGTTCGCAGCGGCCTGCGCCGCAGACGTCTGCGCCTGCCGCAGGAGCATAGCCCCAGACGCCAGCAGGCCCGGGCCGTACGTGCCCCACAGCCCGGCCACGAGCTGCGCGGGCCCCGAAACGGGGTCGCCCAGCGAGGGTTGCGCACCGGTGTGCGTGGCAGCCTCCTCTTCGAGCGGCGAATCGCCCGTTGGGGTGGACTGGATCTGGGCGACGGTGCCGGAGACGTGCTCCCAGGCGCGGCGGAGGAGGCGTTGGAGGGACGTGTAGAGGTAGACCTTGAACTGCGCGAGCGCGCTGTCGATCTGGTTCTCGTGCGCGGCGAAGAAGGGGCGGAGGTGCGTGTGGTAGAGGTAGGCGGACCCTGCGGTTTGCGGCAGCGCGAGGTAGAGTAGGAAGACCGTCTTCAGGGGGTAATAGAGCGGCAGCCTGTGGCACCTACTTGAGACGACGGTCATGCAGTGGTCAGGGATCGGGCGTACCATGAGATGAGCCATTCTGCCACGTATTCAACAGCGACGATACAGCCCAGCACGCTCCAGTACATGAGCCATCGTTCGAGTTCCGCCTCGGAGGCGGGGCGTTGAGATAGAGTCTTGTATGAGGCGTAGCCCGGGTAGAGGAACGCTGCGGTCGCACTACGTTCGTTTAGCCCCTGAGCGACTGTCCGGCGGGAACCCAAGCACACCTGATAAGTCGTGATGTCAAATAAAAGAGCATCGTCAAGTCGTCGAGGTCGTCAGATGCAGAAGGGAGAGAACATGGAAGAGCGGAAGAGAGCTCGGGATATAAAGTATTAAAGGATCGGCAATGCCTGATTTGATACACGAGGCTGCAGAGCCGTGCTTACAGAATGAAATTGAAGTTCAATCAATAGTATCGTAGTCCACTTAGCTTTCAGTAAGGAATGTATCATAAGCGAGGATAGATGAAGGGCAGACGACCAGTGGACAGAGCGCCCACCATGGCAGAGCAGCACCGTGACCACGCTCGCCTAGCGTTCGTCCCGTCTTTCTCCCGCATCTCTCCTGCAGTATGCATTCGTGATCTACATCTTCAAGAAGAGTGAGCAACCACGTCACTTATCGTGCGTGCGTTGTCTAATATACTTGCAGCTGGCCGATGTGTGCACGATGGGCGTCTTCCTACTCTGTGGTAATGCAGCAACCCCTTCGCACGTCCGCCACATCTGACATTCCCTCAGCATACACGCCCTTCGACCGTGACGCCCAGCAGCAGGAGATGGGGACTCTCATCGCGGGCGACTACCATATCGAACCCGGTGTGTTCTCCCTGTCGCCATACGGGTCCCAATCTACCGTGTCTACACAGGAATACTAGGTCAATATCTCGGGCGCCGCGAAGGACTTCGTATAGATAGGCTTGACGATTGACCCCACGTCGCGACCGACCATGGGGGAGGTGCTGAGGCACAAGTGGCTCGCGTCCGACTAGCGACACTTCGTACACGACCCGAGCGAGCCCGAGCGGCGGCCCGACCAACCTTTTGCCGCACACTCAGAAGGCACTCAAAGACCTGCACGCACCGTGCTGCTCCTTCGACTACCCGGCGAGGAGGTTGCTGACGCGCGCGTGTCCCCGCTGTCCGGGAAGCGGTGTTCTGTTCTCGATGATCGCGACGGAACGCATGTCGTCGCTCGCGGGTCTGTCGCTCACCGCCCAACGGTTCTGCCAGAACATCCCCGAGCTCGAGGAAGCAGTCCGAGAAGGAGCACGTCGATGATGTGCGTCTTGTCCCTTCCTCTCCTCTCGTTCCTTGCCCCTACCCCTTCCCAGCCTCTCGCGCCCTGACGCTAACGGGACTGTGGTGGGTGCAGAGCCGGTCCGTGATGCACTACGACACGCACGGCGCGAGCACCTCGTCGCGCGAGGAGCTCAAAAAGGTCGACAACGTGTCGCAGTCCGAGCACTCCGGCCAGACCCCACTCTCGAAGCAGATGGAGAAGGCCTCCATATGGTAGTTCGCCCTCCCACCCTCTGCCTCTAATACACTCACATGTACAAGAACGCAGCACCGCGCAGCTAATCACGAACGAGGGCGACGAGCGGACTATTAGCAGACGGAAGTCAACAGTCGCATGTTTCGAGCGTGCAGGGCGGTAAGTACGTGGTCCGGGTCCGATCGGGAGGGTGCCAGTGGGGAAGGGAGTCTCGGCACACTGTTCCCGAGGATAAGCATACATTGGTAAAGGATATCTGCGCTTACCCCACGCTCGACGGGCGTCGAGTCGAACGGCAGCCCGGAGTGGGTCGGGTTGACGTCTTTGGCGCCGGCCACGGTGTGCGCGGTGAGAAGCCATTGCCGGTGAGAAAGGGGTCGAACTCGCCCTCGGAGGCGAAGGCGGGGCGACGGGACAGGACGGCGGGGAGGGCGCAACGGGGCGGGGCAAAGCATCTACGTCATACTGAACTAGAGACTGGCGCACACAGCATTGTGCAGCGCAGCGCCGCAGCCACACGATCTTGGTCAGGCAGACGCAAGCAACAAGACGAAATTGACAATCATACACGTGTCTATCGGAATCCTCTCCACATGAGTCAGATAAAATACAGATACATTGGGTGCCGCATACTGGGACTGCGACTGTGCGCTTCGAACACGTCTCTCAGTGCAACGTGACATCTTGGAAGACCGGGCGGTGGTCACTCGCGAGCACACCATCGTCCGTGAGCGACCAGCCGACATGGTGCGCGTCCGAAGTCCTGCGGGCCATGTGAGCCAAACGTCACCGGACCAACTTTGTACGGAGAGGCACCCACCACTTGCCGTTACTGCCTCCGAAGACGAAGTCGATGCGGGTGTAGACCGAGGCGTCACCAGGTGCATTGAAGCCAGTGTACGTCGCGTAGTTTCCGGACACGGCGGAGCGGGGCGCTTGCCCCTTGAGGTCGACCATGGTAAAGTTCGGCAGCGCGCCCGGTGGTACGGCGTACTTTGCGGCGAACGTCTGGTTAATCGCGACAGGCGGCAGCTCGCCCGTGATGATCTGGTACGCGCCGGAGTCGGTGCCCGTGGCGGGGCTGTTGAAGTCACCGGTGACTATGACCGGCCCGCCCGTCTTGAAGGCCTCGAACCGCGCACGAGCGAGGATCATTGATGCGCCGAGGCGACGTTGGCCGTCAGATTGGTCGTCGAGGTGGGTGTTCAGGTAGGTGAAATGGATGGGACGGCCGGCATCGCTCTTCAGGATGAGTTGTGTGGCGGTACAGATTCGCCTCGAGCCGGCACCTGGGAAGAAGGACGGCACATCGGGCGTGTTCCTGTGTCCTTATGAGCGGACTGAATACAGGCCAGCTGGAATGGGCTAAGAACTCACGAAAGCCAGAATGTGTCGTTGGATACAAGAGTAACGTCCGATCTACCATTCATATGTGAGTGATAGCCCCGTAAGAACTCGCGAGCGATGCCTACTTCTTGTAGAATATGGGACTGAACTCTCCGGCTGCGACTCCGTCATCGCGACCGACACCGACCTAAAACATGTCAGACCATGAATTCGAGCGCACGTGTCAATTGCACACGCACCCATCCCCAGCCGTCCCCTAGCAGCTCCGCGAGGTCAGTGACCTGTCGGACGAGGGCCTCCTGGAAACCAGCAAGGACGACGCCGGCGCTCTCGAGGTGTTCAAACACCTTGATACGGCGGGCGCTCCATGGCTGCTCGCCCGTCTTGCCATAGTAGGTGATCTGCTGCAGCGGATCGGGCAGCGACGCGAGCGACTGCTGCACGGTGATGTTGTCCGGCATAGAGTCAAACCGGAGGTTGTATGTTGCGACGCGCATGTTTTGGCTATCTTGTGCAGTAGCTGCGACGGAAGTGAGCGGGAGCACGAGGAGGCTCAAGAGGGGCAGGAGAGGGAGCATGACGGGTGGAGTATACGGAGAGCAGGCCCGTTACCTTCCCCCTGGCAGCGCATCGCGGGCATTTATATGCAGAGCAGCCCCAGTACGTCTACGAGCAGATAACCCGCATGGTTCTCTACCCAAAACGCACGAGGAAATGCAGCAGGAAGGGCGGGCCTGCCGTGATGCACCTCACATGATGGCCGGCGAGAAGCAGCGGGATGCGAGCACGCCGTAGGACTCACCTTCGAGCCGCCAATATCGGCCGAGACCAGACCTCGTGAGTACCTGCACCGCGAGGGTCGAATATAGACTGAACAGCACCGTGCCAAGGTTTGCGAACATCACTGGGTGGTGAATACGAACGTGCTCCGGAGTGGTGGATCAATCTACCCGGGGTGACGACATGTGGTGAGCGTGGTGCTGTAATGGTGTTATGCTTTGATAGCGGGCGGGCCTGCGACGACTATCCAGTAGTCCAAGAAGCAGATATAGACTGAGTCGTCCCAGAATTGGAGGTCCAGGAGGGAGGAGAGAGCAGGTGCGGAAGGGAGGCTGCCATGATGACGGTGGCCGTAAGAGCACTGCTGCGGCTAGACCAAGATTAGCCGCCCTGGGTGTCCTTTTGGACTTTGATCTTGACTGAACTCACTTCGCCTGCACTCATGAGAATAGAGATCATCAGCGGGATCATGCCAACCCGTGCGATGCCGGAGAACACCGGGGGCGTATGTACTAGCTTGAAAGCCGGAAGGGTTCAGTATAGCACAGTACCAATGTACACTTTCGGGCCAGATAGTCTCCAAAGGCATGTAAAGCATGTCCAGGACTCTGATTTCAGATGCCTAATCATACACGTTGCGAAAGCAGCGCTACAAATACAACAATGACAGCTACAAGGCAATAAGTTACTCAGTGTTCGTGTCCGAACGCATCGTCTGGAAGAACTGCAGCGGCAATGGCGACAGCCGCTCCGCCGGGCTGCGCATATCGCGCAGCGTGCGCCGCGAGCCCGGGGGCGACGTGACCGACGAGCTAGGCGTGCGCGAGCGGCGCGACGGCGGCGAGGGGTACACCACACCAGGTGGCATGTCCGCCTCGACGTACCGCCGGCTCGGCGTGCCGCTGCGATGGGGTACGGGGAGCGGCTCGTCTCGTGTAGGAATGGGGATAGGGCCCCTATGAGGGATGGGGACAGGTCCTTTGTCGGGGACTGGGAGTGGGTTTCGCTGTGGGACGGGTAGAGGACCGGCAGAAGGCGGACGGATAGGGAGCGGATTGGACTGAGGGGTAGGGAGAGGATTTCGTTGGGAAACGGGGTGGGGGCTTCTCTGTGGAATGGGAAGAGGGTTGTTAGACGGTATAGGGAGCGGGTTGTTCGAAGGAATGGGGAGTGCGTGGTCCAGCGAGGACGTCGGCATGGGCGGTGTAATGGGGACAAACCCAGGCGGGAACGGTCCCTCTGGCACTATCCGTGGCGGGATAACGGGCGACTCGTCATCATCTTCGGGATATGGCGGTTGGTAAGGTGGCTTGTAAGACCCTGGAGGGACCATCGGATAATAACCCGGGATCTCCGTCCGCATCACGATGACATCCGCATCTTGACTCGGGGTTAACGGCCGTGGGTTGGTTTCTGGGCTCAGTAGATGTGGGTGCGTGATTTGCGTCTTCGTAGACGAACGGCTCGTCGACGGTGTCGACTACGCTTCACGTCAGCCGCTGGTTGCACTCGGTAGTGATCCCGAGACCACTCACAGGTGCTTCAACTCGAATGTCAGGAATGACACTTTCATGAGACGGGCCTCTTGTAGGCCCTCTGCGATACCTCTTCTTAAACTCTGCATCTAGCGGGGTCGTTGGCGACTTCCCTCGCTCCCCACTGCCGCTCGTCCCCGCCGTATCCTGGCGCTCCTCCATAACCGGCCTCAACGGCGGCAGGTTTTCGCGTGGCCGCGGCCCGCGCGGCGACGTTGGCACACGATCGCGCTTTTACCCCACAATTGGCGAGCGATGTCAGGTCAGCGCATCCGCTACGAATTGACAGCGCGACGTACGTCCTCTCGAGCCTTTGCCCCGCGCGACTTGACTCGTGGCGCGACAAGGTCGAACTGGGAGATGCTCGTCGATGCTTTGGATTGCGGGGAGAACGGCCGGTATATGTTGGGTGTGGGACGTCCGCCTCCTATGGGCCCACTTTGTGACGCGTTCGTGTTGGCGTATAGGTAGTCTCGTGGGGGTGGTGCAGGCGCTTGCGCTTCGGGAGGTGGCGCAGGAGATACCGACCGAGGTGTGACTGGCCGCGAAAGCTCATGAGGGGGCGGGAGAGGGATTTCACCATCGGCATTCTCATATGGGACCCAGCCATCTGGAGGAATGTCCAATGCAGGGTGCATGGGCGAGGGCACAGGATTGTGTATTGGGATTGGCGTAGGGACGTCTCCAGCTCCTACCGGCCGCGAGCTGGGGTAGGGCATAACAACAGGAGTTCCGGATCGGGAATGCGACGGTGAAGGCATGTTGAGAGGGGTTGTCATTGTGGGGACAGGTAGCGTGTCGGCGATGTGGGCAGCATCCGAAACGCGCTCGCTTGCTCTGGACACCGTCATCCTGCCCCGACGTTAGATACTCGATGGCGCGCGATACGCCATAACTTACCTTGACGGCGGTCTTCCTGAGGGTCCGGGCGTCCGCATTCGCGGCTCGGGACCTGGCGTCTGAACGCGGATAGCTGGCGCAGGTGTGCGGCTACGAAGGTCAGGGGCTGGCGTCCCAGCACGGTATCGTGAGGGCGCGACCTCACCCTCCTCGTCCTCTACTTCTTCCACGAGCACAGGACGTTTTTGGAACCGTCTTTCCTCCACCATCTCGACGCCCTCGTCCTCGATGGCCTCCTGATACCCCATGTCCTTCCCCCGAGAGAACCCTTCCTGGAACCCTTCTTGCCTACCTTCTTCCCGTGCGCGGCTCATGAGCTGCTGCTCCCGGTACCTCCTTGCCGTCGAGCGCGCGCGAGCCGCCTCGGCCTCGGCCTCGAGCTTTTCTTGTTCTAATTCATTGATGATTTCTTGCGCGCGCGAGATCTCCCGTGTCGCGTCATCCAGGCGGTACTTGTATAGGGTGAGCTCCTCCTTCGCGCGCGCCGCGTCCCCCTGCGCCAGCATCATCGCCTCGTGCGCTGCCCGGAGCTTGCGCAGAACCTCGAGCAAGCGGCGCTCGGCATCGTCGGCGCGGCGCGTCTCGCTCTCGAGGCGTTCCGTCGTCACTGCGATGATGGTACGTAAGCTGCGCGTGTCCTGGTATTCTCTCGACATCAGCCGCGAGAGCAACTTCGACGGTGCCCCTGAGTGGATGGAATCATGCTCGCCGCGGTCGACCCGTGCGCGGGGAAGGGGCGAGCCGGACGAGACGGACGAGCGGAGGGACTTGGAGTGGGAATGGCTGCTGTCCGAGCGCGAGGGGAGGCTCCCGCTCGATGGGGAGGCGGACCTGTAGGAGTCCATGCGGGGAAAGGGGAATTCGCCGCTGCGGCGATGAGCTCAACGTCCATATGTGCTGGCGTAATCGTCCGTACCGGTTGTCTTCCTCCAGGATCCGAGACATACGGTGAGGTAAAGGCGGCAGTCGGTAAGCTAGAGGGGGGAGGGCGCAGCGCGGGGGGAGGCATGGGCAACGAGGAGCTTGCGTGGCGTGTTCATCGCGACCCTGCTGTTAATGAAGTCAAACGCAGAGATCGGCCGGTTCTTGTGCGAAGCTGGCTGGCGCTACCCCATGGCGTGGCGAGCGTTGAAGGCGTTGCAGCGGCGTGGCGTCCGCGCCCTTATCCGTGCGTGGCCAACACGTGTCGATCGATCCGTCCATCGAGCGTGGACCTTCGATGAGGTCCGTATGACGAGCTACAATTGCATGTGAGTAAAACGGACAGATGCGGAAGCCGATGGCTGGCCTCGGAAGACGTACTCGGAGATGCACTCGTGATAGTGTCATTTGAATGCCCGTGAGAGGCGCCTAGCCACACTCCAGTCAGCGGTGGTTAATACCCGCCAGCAGAAGAACCCTGGTGGTCATGAGTGTAGGCCGCAACCACAGGACAGTGAGTAGGACGCTACGTCCGATCCACCAGATCCGCAATTTGCGATGTCCTTCAACCCGGCGCCAACACTCAGTAAAAGTCCTAACGTCGCTCACGGCACATTACTGCCCTAATGAACGCAGAGAAATCCTGGAAAAAAGATAGGATAAGTAAGAGTGCGTCGGAATAATGAGAGAGGGCCGACAAATACTCAGCGAAGTCAAGATCTCCGGAACGGCAGTGAGTACGCAAGGCTGATGATGATGATAATCATCATAATATACTTACTGCCGGTAGCTTGGTCTAAGAACTAGTACACGCTGGAGAGTCATGCATTTACCCATGAATGCATATACTGGCTTGCACTCTTGAGGCGCTCTAGATCTGTCCTCAATCACCGGCCGCCATAGCGGTAGTGCACTGTGGATGTTTGAGCTTAACAGCGTGAGCGCCGAATGTTCACTGGACCCGACGGCTCCGATCCCGCCCGAGGATGTTAGCGCTCTGGAAATATTTCCATATGGGGACTAATCTTGAACGTTTCCCACATGTTTGATCCTCCTACGCTACGTTCGAGCTCTCTTGGGTGTCGTCGTCTTCCAAAGCAACATGCATAACCGAGGCCCCCAACTGGCGGGGTATGTAATGGCAAGAGATGGCGCGATTCAGCTGGGTACCTGTGAGCACAGGTGCGTCTTTGCAGGTATACCGTATTCCCCGATGACCCCGATTGAACGGGATACTAGCGCATCTAGGTCTGCTTGCTTTGTCACGAGAGGTAGCACCTGCTTGAGTGCGCAGCGAACAGTGTTGTATAAAAGCGGAAGGGTGCCGGTTCATTCTACCGCATACCAACCCTAGGAATTGCGAAGGAGCCACCCCGCATCGTCAATACGAACCATGTCATCCAGCAAAGCGACCATCTTCCTTACCGGCGCCACGGGTGAGTAGCCTATCGCTCATTGCAGGTCGTTGCTAACAAAATCATTCGATACCAGGGTACATTGGCGGATCTATACTACAGCGACTGCTCGCCCACCCCAACAGGAAGAACTTCGAGATCACCGCCTTGGTTCGCAGTGCAGACAAGGCGAAGCGCCTCGACAGCGAGTTCGGGGTGAAGACTGTTGTAGGTTCCCTTCAGGACCTCGACAAGCTTTCAACCCTCGCCGAGAGCGCCCATGTCACCATACAAGCCGTGCGTACACGCTTGCTAGACTGCAACTGCTGGTTTGTGGTTGACCCCCTTGGCTATGGTAGGCAGACTGCGACGATGTGAGCGCTATCACCGCTGTTTTGAGCGGGCTGAAGGCGCGGCACGAGAAGACCGGGGATGTGCCGATTCTTATCCATACCGTAGGGCCTCACTCCCTCACTTATGGTTCACTCTGCTGAATGTCCACCCCCAGTCCGGCACAGGCGAGCTCATGGACGACGCGCGAGGCGCATTCAAGTCGGAGAAGGTCTGGTCCGACCTGAACATCGCCGACATCGAGGCGATCCCACCCACCGCCATCCATCGCCCAGTCGATGTCCTTGTCGTTGCTGCAGACGTCGCCGGTTACGCGCGCACCCATATCATCCTGCCCTCGGCAATATACGGCCTCGCCACTGGCCTGCTGTTCGATGCAGGTATCTCGAACCCGCACACCATGATCTTCCCGATCTACGTGCGATCCGCGTTACACCATGGGCACCTCGCCATCCTCAATGAGGGCGCATCACACTGGGCAAGTGTACACATTGATGACGGTCAGTCCTGGTCTTCTCGCGTACCAGTGAGACGTTCGCTGACGCCTACAAAACTCGCGCGACAGTCACCGACATATTCGTCCGCTTGCTCGACGCGAATCTGAACAGCCCGGAGAAGGTCTCGCATGGACGGGAAGGCTACTTCTTCGGCGTGAACGACGAGTTCAGCGCGCGCGAAGGCCTGCAGCCCGTTGCGGACGCCCTGTTTGCCCTCAAGCGCATCTCCTCCCCGGAGCTCGCAAAGTACTCGTTCGACGACATCGCGAAGTACTATACCAGCGCACTGCCTGCGTTCGGGGTCTACGGTGGACAGGTACGTGCACTCGCAACTTGGTGCCACAGGGGCACGCTACTGATAGGATTGTTCACGTAGCTCATCGCGCGGGCACTGTTCTCCAACACTCGCTGCACGGGGGACCGAGCGCGCCGCGAGCTCGGTTGGGCGCCGACGCATACGACGAAGGACCTGATTGCGGGTCTGAGCTCTGAGGTAGAGATCCTCGTCAAGAAGGTAGAAGCGGAGAAGAGTGCCTGAATAGTAGCATGTTCTGCTCTAGGACTTACAGGCACGGACATGACATGTTTTGTACGATGGTAACGGAGCACGTTGCATACGAACACCTAGGCCTGCTATCGTTCGATACCGTCTGCGAAGGCTCGGACGGCGCACTCCCTTTGAATACGACAACTCGTTGTCGTGGGTCTATGCGTAGCGCTCGAGTTTCAGCGCCTCCAGCCAAGCACCAGCTTGGCCTTCGTACAAAGCTCTTTCACCTCCTCGCCGACAATGCCCCCGCGCGCCGTGCGCGCGTACGAACTCCTTTCTTTCGCTTCGCCTTCGTATATAGTTCTCGATTTGTGCTCTCGTCCCCTCACCTCCTCTCTCACCCGCGTGCTGGAAAGGTAGCGTACTTACGGTACTTTCTTTCACCTCCTCTCTCACCCGCGTGCTCGAAAGTCCCGTCGACTTCGAGTACTTCTGTTTTTTCGCACCCGCCCTTCCGCTATCCCTACATATGATTATTTTATTTGCTATGTCTCCATGTATGTACACTCGCCTCCGCCGGCTTGAGCTCGGCCTGGCTTCGAGTCGCACCATCGGTGCGACTCCCCGGCGTCCCGCGAGAGAGCGGTGGCGACATGAATGCCATCTCGCCTTCGTTCTGCCAAACTCGAGCGTGCATGCAAAGATTATCACGTAGGTTTCATAGACACCACTTGTCGCTACCGTATCCACACTTCGTTCAACCTTGAAGTTGAAGGTCCTTCGAGGTGATGTCGCTATACTCTTTACTTCTCATCTCCGGCTGACCTCGTCCCTTGAAGTGTCCTGCAGCAACCCGTGCCATCCAGACACGCGACTCGTAGCATTCTAGGCCCCGGCTCACCCTAGCGCGGGATGCAGACCACCTGTACAGGCTGCGTGAGAATTCCCCACGCCGAGGCACCGTTGACGATGGCATCGCTGATTGCACGAAGCGCTTGAGCCCCCGACAGCTCTCCTCCCTCCCTCACGTCCTATCGACTCAGCCCCTAGGTTCCTTTCACAGGGCTACTTGGGGACAGCGGGATGGCGACCTGCTGTGACAGCGACTCGAGCCATGGGTCCGCATATCGCCATGCTGCCTGACCGTCGAGTTCGGCTCGATGCCGTCGGCCGTGTGTGGTGGGACCCGCGGGAGTGGTGTACTGTATACCTCTTTCGCAGGATTTGTGGCCTCTACTAGGTGGAGGTTTCAAGTCCCCCTGGCAGCTCTTCCTCACAGGCGGAGTTGCGGGGATGCTCTGCGGCTGTGGCATTTAGCATGCTACAGACCGCCGAGCCTCGCTCTTCGGGCGGTCTAGCACCGACTCGTTGTGAGCACCTGCGCAAGCCGGCGCAGTATCTGCTCGAGTTGCAACGTTGCTGGATACGAGGGACATCTGGGAAAGGGATGGGGGTGTCCACACGTGGTTGGTCCATCGCACACCCGTAGATGACTTCACATCGGTGGTCCTTTGTGGGCTGCTTGTCGTCGGCGCGGCGTGCAACCGCGTGCGCCAATTTTTCAAAATCCTCGCTCTCTTTGAGAGTATTTTGCAGCTCATCTCCAGACATCACCATTTGACAGGCTACTCTCAAGAAAGTTCAAGTCGTCATACCAATTCGTTGGCCTAGAATAACTGAGGGTTCCGAGGTATGTTTGTTAGTCCGGCAAGTTACAGGTTGTCAATTTATGTGAGTCTGATCAGGGGTAAGTATTGCCCCTTTGCCTCGTCTCCGGTGCGCCGCGAGTACTGTAGCTGTCCGACCAATCCGACAGGTCACAGGTCACAGGGACCCCCGCTGGCCCGCTTTCGGGCAGGTGTCATGGGTCACAACGGGTTCCGCCGCTCCAAACCGTATCGCGCGAGCGGTCACACCCAAAAATCGCCCCGCCCGCCGGTGTTTGCCGAGGTGTTCAGTATCGCGCACGAGTTGTTTACTATAGATAGACCGTGTTATTGAAATTTCCTCCCCATTTCGTTTGGCCTTGTTTGTAGTGGCTGTGCTGATCTAGACGCCCGCCACTCCTTCGCCTCCGCCTCGGCGTAAGGCTGGGTGCTGTGAGGAGCTGAGCGAGGGACGAGCGAGGGGACTCACGAGTGCTTACTAAGCGGGCGGACGAATCAGGAAGAGAGCGAGACCGGGTGGTCAGTGCCTGGGCTCTTCGCTCTCTTCCCTCATCGTCACTTCCACCATGCGCACACGGTTTTCTCTGTAAAAAGCTCGCTTTAGCTCTCTTTACTCTAAACTAGCAATGTCTGTACAAGGAGCAACTGGTTCAAGGCCGGAAGGCTTTTTCAGACCCGATCAAGGCGCATATACCCACCCCGGTGGCACGGCGCCTGCCGCTAACGCCCACGGAGGATCCACGGACCTCTCACCCGAGGCTCGCGTCATCGAAAACGAAGCTAGGCACCTCAGGAACCAGGAACGGGCCTCGAGGCGCGAAGCTGGTCGCACCGACGTGGAGGAAGATGAGCAACTCCTGGAGTTGGTCCCGCAGAACGAGGCGGGGGAGACTCCCAGACAGCCGGTGAATGACGCGCAGCGCCTCGCCCCGCCCACCGTCGCGAAGAACGCCCACGACGCGCGTCGGTGTGTGTTGTCGATCCGTCCCACAGCAGCTGCGGGACTCCCCTTCAAGCTCTCCAGCATTGTCAACGCTCCTTGAGCACTTCCAAGCTCAGCCAAGGGTTGTCGCATACTTCACACCATCATAGACGGTGTTCACTGTGGTCGTCGATCGACGATTGCCTGTGCTGGGCAGCACAGTATCTGCTCTTGTCGCCACACAACATCACTGGGTACGAGGGGCATATATTGCCAGACAATGGCTGAGGTTCGTCAGGCATGGTCAGCGGGGTTTTGGACGGTCGGCGACGAGAATTCGCGCAGCCTTCGGTTGTCGCCTGTCTTCTTGTCTGCGGACCTCCGACTTACCGTTAGCCTGCCACAACAATTTTTAGAACTCCCACTCTTCGCGAGTGATGTACAATGGCTTCGTCTCTACCAAACATAACATGTACTTAGATGATTCACAATCTAAAAAGAATGATATACGGGTTGCGGAAACAGACGCCAGTTGTCGATGGATGCCATCGATTCGGAAAATGATCGGTAGCTGACCGAGGCGTTCAGTAGCATAGATCACTCAGTTGCCATACTGGGATGTTTAGCGCACGGACCATCTGAAAAAGTATATAAACCTCGATAGCGCCTACACATCTTTTCTCTTCACCCGCTCCTTCGAGCTTGCCGCCGACGAACCTCGGTTTCCTCCCGTGCTCTATCGACCCAGCCTTCGGAGTGCCTTCGGGTACTCCGGGACAGTGGGGCTCGCCCCCCTGCTGTGATGGTGGCTCGAGACGTCTGGGCTGGGGTCGTCAGCAAAATCGCGCAGCGTGGCGCAGAAGACTTCTGTCTTCGTGCCGGCTGTGTGTGCAGACGTCCCCCGAACGTGGCGGTAACTCGCCCGTTCATATGTTTCGTGCGCGCGAATCTCTCGATTCGCCGCTCCCTCTCGATACCAGACGACGACCCTGTCGCCATCTGATACTACTGTGTTACGCGCCGAACGAATACGTTCGGCACATCTTCTGTGATAGACTTGAGCGCGTACAATCTGTACGCGCTCGTCACCATCTGGATATATCTTCTCGCCTGCTGGATACGTTCGCCGCCCACGAGTGGACTCGGCCGCGCAGCAAGATTTCTGTGGAGGGGCTTTGCGTCTGCAAAGCCCGAAAATCGGACGAAGATGAGAAATTATCTTCGACGTCCGTGCGGGCTAACGCACGGTGCTCGTCTCTTGTCGCGAGATGTCGCTGGGCACGAGGAGCTCGGCCAGGCGACCTGAGGTTCGTCAGGTGTGTGGTCGGTTGCTGGCTGGACGGTCGGAGGTTGTGCGCTGCATGATCATCCTTGTACCTCCCGCTGGTCGCCGGCCCGCATACACAATTTTTGGAATCCCTCGCACTCTTCGTGAGCGCTGTGTTCGGTGTTGTGGGTGGGGTAGATTAGCGGTTTGTAGCACTCTGTACCTCTGTTGCCTTCTACAGCAACTGCGTTTATGTGGCCGCTTGCCACTAGCCACTGTATGCGGCCTTTTGAATCATGCTAAAGGAATGCATCTCTGCTCATTTGCCGAAACGAGACTACGGACGAACAGTCGTCTTCTCCATCTGGGAGACCAGGACGAACCTCGACTTGCTTGCATGCCCTGTCGGCCCAGTCCTCGGTGTGCCATTCGCACGTCCGGGGGCAGCAGGGTCGGCCCCTTGCTGCGATGGCGGCTCGAGATGAGTTTCGGCGCGCCGCTAGAGCTCATGCAGTGTGGTGTACGAGCTCGCCTCGCGCGCCGGCTGCGTGTGTGCGGTCTAAGGGCGCACCGTAAGGTGCGGACATATGTATGTCCAGCCCGAGTGCACCAGTACGGTGCTGCGTTCGAAGGGTCCCGACATTTCGAGACCGCAGGGAGTTCCTGCAGTTGACCAACACAACCGGTCGTCATCGCACCTGCGATTCGGTGTGCACTGTGCAAGCTACGCGCAGTCATCACGTCTTTACGTGAGTCTCTTGTCGCCGTTCGGCATCACTGGGTACGAGGGGCATTGCGAGTCAAGTTTAGAGGTTTGTCGAGCGTGGTCGGCGGGTCGGTCGGCGGCGGCCACTCGGAGTGACCTGAGTCGTCGTTCCGGGTTCGCGACTGCCAATTTTTGGAACCCTGCACTCTTCGCGAGTGTTTGATGTGTATGGTCTAGTCTGACAGGGACAGTAGCTTGGATTTGTTGGCTGAGGATATGTACTCGTCTCTGTGGTATCAATTCAGCCAGCGGAGTATGCCTAGTAATTCAGTAGCATTACATCCCAAACCAATCCTACAAGCATTACATACACGCGCAGTCCGCTACATTCTCCAGAGACGCCCCGGAGCCCTCATGTCAATCACCGCCCATAGCCTTGTGGGTACTGATACTGCTGCTGCGAGCCCTGTGGCGCATAACCAGGGTAGTAGTACGGCTGTTGTTGCGGCGATTGTTGCTGCTGCTGTTGCTGCTGCTGTTGTGGCTGCGACCCAGGGGGAGGCGGGGGAGGCGGAGACGTCCCATACTGTTGCGACGCGTAGCTCACCGGGGGTGGGGGTGGTGGGAACGGCGACGACGCGGCCGGGCGGTTCTGATACCCGCCATACTGAGACTGTGAGGGCGGCGGCGGAGGGTAAGGCGACTGTTGTTGCTGTTGCTGCGGCTGTCCGTACGTCTGCTGCTGCCCTTGCGGAGGCGGAGGCGGATAGGATGAGTACTGCTGCTGCTGCGGAGGGGGAGGCGGGCGTGCTGGCGGAGGCGAGGCAGGATTGCTGCTGCCAAACATGCCAAGCGACGCATACGGATCCGAGGGCGGCGCCGACGGCTGGTAAGAGGGCTGAGAGGGCGGCTGGGAAGGCGGAGACGGGAGATACGGCGCAGACGACTGCGTGCTTGGGGGCGGGGTAGGGAAGGACTGCGCAGACTGCGAGGGCGGGGCCGGGTATGGCTGCGAGGGCGGCGGCGTGGAGTAGTGTGATGCGGGCGGAGGTGGGGAAGTCCACCGGTTCTGCGGGGGCGCGGCAGGCGGAGGCGACATTGCCCCATTTGAGCCGCGGAGGTTCATGGAGGCAAACGACGACTCGAGGCTATTTGACGGCTTGGGCGGGGGCGGAGGGATTGGTGGCTTGTCCCCAGGTCTCGAGGAAGGCGTGGACTTCGGGATCGCCAGCCTGCGCTCCATTTCCGCCTGTGAGACGAGCGCGTCGCGCTCAGCTGTGCGCTCGGAGACGAAGGAGTCCGCGTTGCGCTTCAGAGAGCCGGCTAGCTCAGTGAGCTCGGTGTAGAACTGCAATCCCTTGCTAGTGGGGGGTCAGCTACATGTAATCAAGGATGGAGTAGACACATACGCAAGGCCATCTCGCACTTCCATGTACACGTCTCGTGCGCGCGAAAACCGACGCACCGTATCCTTCTTGCGGCGTTCGCGCTCCTCCCACTGCTTCGCGCCCGTGCCACGCCCAGCCAAGTCGCGTAGGCCACGCCATAGCTGGGTAAGCTCCTGCAACGTGAGTTGTTCGTGATGAACTGTGGCAGCCAAACGCTGCTGGTAAGGTCGGAACTTCTCCAGTTCTCCGGCGAACAGTGTGGACTCCACTCCAGTGTTGCGGCGATTGAGTAGAAGCAGGTGGGATACGTCGTCTTGTTGTATCTACCCATACTAGGTCAGCAAATTACAGGCCATATCGCGGGTGAAAAGACGTACCTTGTCCTTGAGGTCCTTTAGCACTTGACTACGTTCGTGCGAGATCTTGTTGAGACGTCCAAGCCTCTCTTCAATCTCATCCACAAACTGGCCGATCTTGACGCGCTCCTGGTCGTCCTTCGTCTCGCTTACGACGTCCAAGTCTAGTAGGTTTTCTGACCCCGCGCCCCCAGACTCTGTGCTCGCCCTGAAGACGTCCTCCACCTGCGGCGACAGCAGCAACCGTATCTCGCCCCTGACAGACTCCCACAAACGGACAACCTGCTGGTCCGATTGTGCAGCCGCCTCTAGAGCCGAGAAATGCGACTTGAGATCCTGGCGCAGAGACTTCGTGAGCGCCGACGAGGGCGTCTGCGTCCACAGGTGGTCGTACTTGACGCGCATCGACTCACACTCCCTGCTCTCCGCGTCGAGTTCGCGGCTGACGGTCTCGAGCTCGTGCTTGACAGTGTCCTTCATCCGGCTGAGCTCTGAGATGATGCTCTCGACGCTCTCGCGCTCCTCCATGACGGCGATGTCCTCCTTCCAGCGCCTCACCTCGGTCGGGAGCTCAGCCTCGCCGCCGACGCCACCCTCCGAGATGGCCTTGAACCGGGTAAGGCCCTCCTTGATACCCATTGCTTCCAGCGCGCTCTTCACTTGTACCTCTGCGG
Source organism: Trametes pubescens (assembly GCA_001895945.1). Taxonomy (NCBI): domain Eukaryota; kingdom Fungi; phylum Basidiomycota; class Agaricomycetes; order Polyporales; family Polyporaceae; genus Trametes; species Trametes pubescens. Next base: position 204,431 of record MNAD01001602.1, read on the forward strand.
CGTCGGCGTTCTCGACCTCCCCACGCACAAGTTTTGCCTTCTCCTCGGAGTACACGCTCGCGCTCTCGTGCACGCTGAGCGGGATGAGGCGGACGAACATGTCCTGCCCGATGACCTTCTGCACCTCCGGCGACGCATATACCTCCTGAATGGTGATAGGTGTCGCAACGACCGCTTTGTCGATCTGCGGGAGCGTTTCCGGGGCAGGGAGGATGGCATTGTAGATGAGGTCGTTCTCGCGCTGCGCCTCGTTCTTCTTGTCCGTCATAAGGGCGAGGTGGGCCTTCGTGAGTTCTTGCAGCGCCGGTCCCGCGTCGGGCGGGAGATTTGGCGACATTTGTGTAACGAAGACGGAAGCGAATGAGGACGCGGTACGGTTGGCCTCCTTGGCGGTAGTTTCGGCCACAGTGAAGCGTACGAGGGCATCGCCGTGCTTTCCAGCCGCGCTGTCCGCTAGGCCACGGTAGTATTGGGATACAGAGGTGAAGTACTTGGCCTTGGCCTGTCCATAATGTTAGCAAGGATATTTCGGCGTAGCTGTATTGCGCGTACCTGGATAACGGTTACCCAATTGCGGTCGAAGATGCCCTTCCCCATGAATTCCTTGACCTCCTCCGTCAGGCCCGTGTATATGAACGCAGTTTGCGCCGCGATCTTCGCTACCAGCGCGTTCCCCTTCTTCTCGTCTGTGCACTTCTCGAAGAACACCTCCGTCGCCTGCGCGAGAATGATCCCGACGAGGAACTTAATGATCTCGCGGCTCAGGTCCAGGGATGGCGCGTGCAAGAAGTTGTCGTTAATGTATGTGAGCATGCCGGCGGTGGTGCGGAAGTAGTAGAAGGCACGCTTGAGCCCCTCGGGGTCGGACCTGTTCTGGGAGGCTGCGATGGCGGAGTGCGTCGCCGCGATCTGGAAGATCACGGACGCCTTCTCGTACGCGATGGAGGTCTGGGTTATGAGCTTGTTCGTGAACGCATCCCGCCACGGAAAGTTGACGCGAATCTCTGAGAAGCGGAGCTCGAGGAGCTCGAGTTGACCGAAATACTTATGCAGCAGATCTTTCGCTAACCTCACGGTAAGTATGCAATCCCGAGGCAAATATGCGATCTTAGAGGGCACTGACCGGTCATATCGCTACCTGCACCCTTCACCGCGTCCTGTCTACACCGCTGCAGGTTCGCACATTCCTGTGCATAGTTCTCGGGATCCTCTCCGTAGGAGTGAGCAATCGCGTTGCGAATGGGCGTTGTCCAATCCACCTCCTCCGTCGTCTTCTTCGGGATGGAGATCATGGGCGAGTTGTGCGCCGAAATGAGCGACATGGTTGTCGTCGCTTTCACACCAGAGCAGCCAAGCGGAAGCAGGGGATTGACCAGCAAGTATAGGGCGATAACAAGAGCAATCTGCACAGCGACCCAGCGTAGAGCCCGGAAAGGTGGAGGTCGGGAGCAAGGAGTAGACGATCGAGTCCTGTGGGCGCGCAGCCGCTCAGACTCACGTCACCGCGTGATTGCACAGATCTCGCAGGCACGCTCAACTCAATTGCAAACTCAGACATGGCAAAGCATTCGGACGAGGTAGAGGGTAAGTACTATTGTATGGTCCGGTACGTGGGTAACAGCAGCAAGCCGGTATTCAAGTACTCTACATCTACCGAGCCGGTGGGATTTACTATGGTCACGCTCAGAGCGCGCTCGCACCTAGAAGACGAGATTAATGCCGGCACTGATAAAGTTGTACATATATTCTCACCAGTGATAATGTCGACCAGCTCGTTCGTGATGGCAGCCTGGCGACCACGGTTGTACTGCAGAGTCAGACGGTTGATCATGTCTCCGGCGTTCTTCGACGCGTTGTCCATGGCGTTGCGACTGCCGCGGGGTTAGCGGGTGTAACACTGGACCCATCGATGTTTGTACTCACCGAGCACTCTGCTCGCAAGCGTGGCCCTCGACAAGGGCGGCGTAGATGGCGTTCGCGAAAGTGAACTCGGCCAGGTCCCTCGTGACATCGTCCTCCTGCTCGTAAGTCCGGAAGCCAGCTACAGTATCATGAGCGCCTATTCCGTGTACGGTTATACGAAAACGTACGCGACTCCTTGAGCAGGGCCTCGGGCTCGACCTCGATGATAGCGGGCTCGTACGAGATGGCGGACACGAACTTGTTGTACACAATCGCGATCTTGTCGTACGTGACGCCGGAGGTGAGGATGAGGTCGGCAACACCGGCCGCGTCCGAGAACGTCGGGATGTCACGGCCAATCTGGTTGAAGGACATGACGAGGTTCTTGGGGAGCAGACGCGAGAGCTGCGCCTTCGACTTGTCACCAATGACCATGACGGGGGAGTCCTCCGCGACGCCGCCCTCCTCCGCAAACGCACGACGAGTAGCCTTCGTCACGGAGGAGTGGATACCACCGCAAAGACCCTTGTCGGACGATATGACGAGGAACAAGGTGCGCTTGCCAGCATCCTCAGCGGTCGCGTGCTGGAAAAGCTCTGCACGCCATTATAAAGGTATTACACGTCGGAATGAAGTGATAACATACCTGAGTTGGCAAGGCCGTACGCCTTACCCGCCTGCATCGCACGCTGCGCCTTGGTCATTTTGGTGGACGCAATCATTTTCATGGACTGCAAGCATCGTCTGGAAATGACCACGGCAGATATGGACAAAGTGAAGTACCTTCGTGATCTTCTCAATGTTCCTCACGGACTTGAGACGAAGCTCGATTTCACGAAGGGTGGCCATGTTGCGAGCATTGGTGGGTGCTGCCCCCAGCGCCGGAGGCTGGGACGCAATACGGCCGAGCGTACGCCGAGCGAGCATGATGAAGGATGAAGGAGTGGGAGTCGAGGTCGTCGTTGGCGAGCACGTCGACGTCGACCGGGAAATGGCGGGTCGGATTTCGGTCGGAGTCCGAAGCGGCGGCCCGGGCGTGCCCAGGACTGCCCGCGCGGAGCTTCAATCGATCGTAGGTACGACTCATCCCCAGTGATTGCCGTGGCCTGCAGCGAGCAGCCTCTCATCGACGACCACCCCTACCTCTCTACTGTCCAATCTGCCCAGCATGGCGTCCGAGGAGCCCTTGTTTGACCCTTCCCTGAAAAAGCGCAAGAAGAAGACCGTTGCGTTCTCCGAGGACCCTCTGGGTGCTGATGCCGATCCCACCACCCCCGCACCTGCCGATATCGACAATGTCACCACGAACGGGGACAAGGTCGACATGGGCCCTACGACCGCACACGAACTTATGAAGCAAAACGAGACCACTGGCGAGGAGGCGGAGAAGAAGGAGGAGGATGACCTGAAAGCTATGTTCGGCGACCTCAAGAAGAAGAAAAAGAAGAAGGACATCCCCCTCGACCTTGTGAGTATAGTCTCATCGTCCTTGCCCCAATGAGAACGCGATCAGCTCACCTGCTTCTCTGATTAGGCTGAGGACAACTCCGGCACCTCCACTCCGGTGGTGGCAGCAGCACCCTCCGAGGATCTGGACTTCTCCGATCTCAAGAAAAAGAAGAAGAAATCGTCGAAGAAGGCCGCCCTCGACCTGGAGGCGTTCGAGAAGGAGCTCAACCAGTCAAAGACGCAGGAAGCTGAGGAGGATGAGGGTGGAGATGAGGGTGCCGTGCCGGAGCTGGACGAGGGAGAGCTAGGCGACGATCCATTCGCAGGAACAGGAGGAGCTGAAGCCACAGTAGGCCTCGACACCGGTAGCGAGCCCTGGCTCAAGAGCGACCGCGACTACACATATGAGGAAGTGCGTATATTTTCGCTGGTACACAAGCCATCGGTCCTGATCGATATTTGCTATAGCTCCTCCACCGCTTCTACGCCCAACTTCATGCCTCCAACCCCGCCCTCCTCACCTCCGTTGGCAAGCGGTACACGATCGCACCTCCACAACTTCTGCGCGACGGCAACAAGAAGTCCATCTTTGCCAACGTCTCCGACATCTGCAAACGTATGCACAGGCAGCCGGAGCACGTTATCCAGTACATGTTTGCTGAGATGGGTACAACCGGCTCCGTGGACGGCTCCGGGCGTCTTGTCATCAAGGGTCGCTTCCAGCAGAAGCAGGTCGAGCATGTTCTGCGTCGATACATCGGTATGTTACCATTCCTTACATTCATCCAGGCCGGCGCTTACTAACCTACGATGCAGTCGAGTACGTTACGTGCAAGACGTGCAAATCCCCGGACACGATCCTCACGAAGGAGAACCGTATCTTCTTCATGGCGTGCGAGTCGTGCGGGTCGCGGCGCTCCGTCAACGCGATCAAGACCGGTTTCCAGGCACAGGTCGGGAGGAGAAGCAAGAACAAGACGGGCTGAGGAACGGCGCGCCCTTGCGGCGTGGCTGTATCGCTCCATCCCCGCTGACATTACACTGTATCATGTTGTGTACACCACGATCGCATGTATCGCATTGTTTCCCACTCACGCATAGCCACAGGCTAAATATCTAGACGCAAACTTGTTTGCCAGTCGCGCATCAGGAAACTTCGTCTGATGGCAGTTGCACCCTCGGTGCCTCTGTGCAGCAGGAGGTTCACAAACCACTGACTGCAACCTCCGGCGATACTCAAGACCAAGAGCAAGCCAACCTCAAAATACTTAGTGGGACAGGAGCAACTGATGCCAACTTAGCGCATATCAAGCAAGTAAGAATATCTGGTAGCATTGGACTAACAGTGAATCATCTAGCCAGAATAAAGTACGCGATAAGATGTGTAAGGAGGGAGAGACGGAACTTCGGATGCAAAGCAATTGATCCTTCATTCTCTGCCGTCGAAATTTTACGATCATGGATGCCTTCAGTAGTCGAGTGTGCTGCCCACTGGGTCCTTCGTGACGTTGAACCAGGTCGGGCCGCCAGGGAAAGTGAGGTTGACCACCTTCACGCCGACGCCGTCCGCGATCGCCTGGCCGAGCGTGCTGTTGGCGTAGTTGAAGATTGACGCCATGCGCTGGCGCACGCTGTACGTGGGTGCTGCGCCGAGGTGCCCGACGACGTTGCTATATCGCGATGTTAGCTTGTTTTGTTCCCTGCGGTAGGGGGTAGTAAAGACACCGACCTGATGAGGTTTTGCTGGTCCTGCGCAGAGAGGCCGTTCCAGAAGATGCGAGGCCAGTCGAAGTCAATTTCGGTCACCGCGGAAAGTGAGGCAACTGCGCCGCCCTGCACGAACGTAAGTACTGCGAGCTATATTTGAGCCTGAGAGCACTCACAGTCCACTGTTGGTGAGTCTCGTCAGCGTAAGCACGGGGCGGGAGCTTGATCTTATCCAGGGTGGACAGGTAGTTCGGACGCGAGCCCTGGTTGCCGTTAATATTCATGTGTCCATCACGCTCGAAGTTGGCCACCGCGTTGACAGGGGCGTTCACGGGAATTTGCTGATTTAAACAATTAGATAGGTAGTCTCCGCCGAAGCGTTGACAGACGCACCTTATGGTTCACTCCCAGGCGATAGCGGTGTGCATCTGGAAGTTCGAGTTAGAATTGTGTCATTTACGCTACTGTATAAAACTCTCTTACCAGGGTAGGAGAAGAGGCGGGCTTGTAGTACGGGGTCCGCAGAAGGGGCCCAGCCTTCAACCATGTTCGCGGGCGAGAAAGCGGCTTGCTCTATCTCCGCGAAATAGCTGCGGCGGCCGTTCCAATCAGTCGCACCCAGATGCAGCTTGTCCGGCTTTCAAGCGTACTTAGCGGGGTTCTGCGTCAGGTAGAACTTGCCAATCTCCACGGGTGCGACGTTATCAAAGCCCCAGTCCCTACAGTACAGTCCGGTGAGCATCACGGAACGCGGACGATCTGCGAATAGACGTACTTTGTGAGATCAAGCACGTTGTACTTGAAGGACTGAGCGGCCTCCGGGCTCAGGACCTGTGCGAACATCGTCCATCCAGGGAAGGTGCCGTTCTGGATCGAGTCGTACAAGTCCTGCGTTGCGAAGTCCGGGTTCGTTCCTGAGACGAGAACTGTGGTCAGGGAACCATACGTCATTGTTACGGAAGCGACGGCGACCCACCGGATATAGACGCAGCTTCGGCATTGGTGAAATTCTGGACGCCCTGCATGGTCTGCGCGTACAGGCGGACGTACGACCACGTCCCGTCGTTCTGCACCCACCTATGGCGTTGTGTCACCCTAAAATCAGCCGTGCACGGCAGAAGAGCATGACGGAAGAACATACCGATAGGTATGTCCGGTCCACCCGTCCATGTGCCTGAACCCTTGTGGCGTGCCGAGGTCCGAGAACAGGCGCATAACCTGGTACAGCGACTCAGGGTTCGACCCGAGGTAGTCCCAGAACATACTGCGAAACATACATCAGCTTAGCAGAAGTTCATCCGGCGCGGAGCGCGAAGAGCTCACTCCTTGTCCCGCAAGTGGCTCGCGGGGTGGCGCTTCTGGGTCTGTAGTTGAATACAATACTCTCAGTCAGCAACTCTCGGTGAACACAGTCGTACCATACATACATGAATGAAATGAGGGAACTTAGCCGGATCGCGAATGAAGAACACCGGCGTATCTGCGCATGGCGTTAGACGATAAGCCGATCAGCTTGGCCAAGAGGACCCTTACTGTTCATGACGATGTCGAGGACGCCCTTGCGAGTCCGAAACCTATCGTCCACGCCGCTCAGTGATTGGCGACATATAGGGAAGTCGATGGTGCACTGACTTCAGAGCGAATCCACGCGGGTCGCGGGCTTCGTCGGGTGACCCAGACTCCCCTCCGACCGTGCTAAAACGAGCTGCGCAGGCGGCGTTACTTAGCAGCGCAAACGTGTGCACAGCGATCAGCTGACGCACCAGTGATGGGGGTTTTGAGGCCATTCTCGCTCAGCATGTCCCTACATGATACGGCGCGGTAAGTTGGTGCGCTTGTACGTCGGAAACATGAGCACGCACATCATCGTGAAGTTTTTGCAGAAGTCGGCATTGGTGACTTCGAAGTAGCCATGTGCACCCGCTAAAACAAGTCCAGTCAGCGAGGGCACATCAATGAAATGTACCAGAGGAGTCTGTGACTCACCACCTCGGGCATGCACCACGCGCTCTGGGATGCGTTCACGGTCGAACGACCCGAACAGCTCGAGCAAGTGAGTGTCTTGTAGGAGGAGAGGGCCTAGTAAAACGTTACCCAGGTGAGCGCGGATATCTTGTGACGACGTTGACACTACTTACCGTTGGATCCGATGCGTTGATATTGATACGGGTGCGGGTAGGGAGAACCGTTTTCTAGTGTGAACTCGACGTCGGAGGCGTCCTTGCTGGAGGTCTGCTCTTGAAGGTTGGCTCCAGCGTTCATGTTGACCTCGAATGCGGCCGCCTGGCTAGGAGGCGCGGTGTCCCGTTGGAGGCCAGGGGCGTCCTGACCGGGGTACCATCCGCGCACGGCGGTGGCAACGGAGATGGCGGCGAGGAGGAAGCGAAAGGGAGTGGATAGCATGTTGTAGTATAATGAGCGGACGAGAACCGTTGAGTTGCGGGAGCACCAAGGTTGCCGGGCCCCAGGGGGGTCGCCCCGCGCTTTATACCGCTCTCTACCGAGGAGGCACTGAACTGACGATCCCTGCTCGCCACCCGAAGGGCAACTGGCTATTTTGATACCCCGAGAGACCCGCTTGTGCGCTTGTAAGCAATTCGCGAGCGGTGCTCTTCCCCTCCAACTCACGAGCCATACGCATGCGTGGCGTATGTCATCCCAACCCCGGGATAGAGCGTGCGTCCGCTCGCGCGCCCAGACGAGCCGAGATACGTGACCTGCAGGACAGGGGTGACGAAGACTTTGACGATAAACGTGCCATATACGGTCGGAACATGCATCGCGGGGCCGCCGCCACTGGCCTGCTGTATGTCTGCGGCACGCAGACTACCGCGCAGGATCGCGCCCGCCGACGGGATTTGTACGGCAGAGGTCCCGACGGATATTCGGAACCCTCGAAGGAGGCGAATAATTGCAAAAGGTGACGCACGGCTGGTTCGACGAAGCATGACCGCTTTGGAAGACGCGATCGCAGTTTGATTATGCACGCTCATCCAAGTCACGGGATTGCATAAGTTTGCGACCATCGCGACTCGGAGGGGTCGCCCGCTGCGCAACACCATCACGGGTGTCTCGTGGTCCTGCTGCACATATATTAGCAATGGAGATAGATAGGGTCGCTCCTGAACCCAAACCTGCTTCGGTCCGTCGGTATACATGGGGTAAGCAGCCTTGGCAATCTTGCAGAAGGTCCTCCACGCGAAGAATCGCAAACTAACTTTCGAAGCCTCTGAATGGCACAACATGGGGCTTACAGGGCTTGGAAATTCGGAGAACCGAGACCCTGCCGTACCGTTGTGGCGGAAACCGTGTGATGGCCGCGCATTTGTGAGTTTCCAAGGGCGTTGAGGCTCAGTGACAGAGAAGTCTCCTCCGGTCAAAGACGCTCAGGCTTGTGCCACGCGCAACACGGTTGAAAGGCGTGAGTCTCCAACGCCAACACCGCGAGGAGCACCGCGAAGATCACTCGATATAGTTGCTAGCGGCAAAACACCGTGATTGCAAGTATGGCGGGGGAACGGAGTGTAGATGCGCCGAGGACGTATTTGATGGCCATCGGGAGTGCGTACATGTCTTGAACAACGCGATATCTGAACTATCCCCCCGGAGGTATAGCTTCGTGTTCAAGATTGCCGCGCCAATGTACCATCTGATTTGTACGGGTCAGTCTTGCGGGAGGGCTAGCAGAGGTGGGTACGTTGCGTTCCATACGATGCGAATCCATCAAAGGCTGGCCGGTGTAACCGAACGCTGGCAAGTAGTCTCAGGGCACAGCGAGAACATGAATACCCGCTCACAATCAGCTTCAACGGCCTCAGGTCACACGAAGGGCGGACATTGCGGGCATGGGATATGGTCTATACCCAAGCAGGCGGTACCGGCGTGCAACGGCAAAGGTTACTCTGGCTTTGCCCGGTCAGCTTCTCCGCCATACAACGTCCTCCGCGCCCAATCCACAACTCGCTGGTCTAGATCTCCGGAGTGGCGGAATAGAGCCTCGACTTGGCTGTTCCAGCTATTCTGGAGCATGGATACGAAGTGTCGTTGGGGTATCCGCGCTGCTGCGGGCATAGGTGCTGGTATATCGGACGACGCGTTCACCAAGCGCTCCGATAGATGGTGCAAGCTACGGGAGCCGCGTTCAGTTGAGTCTAGCCTTTCAAAGGTGGCGCATACACGCACTCAAAACGATGCTGCTCCGCCCTGGATACGTGTTAGTCTTCACCGCGCTGTACATGTTCTGGACTCACCTCGTCGAAATCATGGATGAGAGGCCGTAGTACACCTGGACATGCGACGTAAGTCCATGAGTCTCTTCATGAAGCATGCGGATGCTGAACGTACGCCACCAGCCACCAGGGCACCAGAGGCAGTTCCCACCAGAAACGACATTGTGGAACGAAGGAAGCCGCAGTGAGTGGGCCGGCCGTTAGAGTCAAGAGAGGTTCATGGACGAGGCAGCGGTGAGTGCATTCTCAGACTGAGATACGGATGATAAGTCCCGTTAACTGAGAGTTGAAAACTAATAATAGTTGTAAAATAATGAAGGTTCCCGGATTCGGTGAGCGCGCTTAGACGCCCATTCGCCCTTTACTTTCGTCCTTGCCGTCGCTGTCGTCGCTGTCGTCCCCGACGACCTCTCTCTGGCGGTGCTTTGGCTGTATACTTCTCTTAGGTCTACGCGGGAGGCTAGGCTGGGTTAGGAGATGCTCAAAAGTCGGAGTTGCGCGCAGGCATTGCGCAGGGCGGTCGCTCCTTGTAGACCCGTGCCAACACCTCTTGGTGAGTGCACATGACAGCACCGGACCACCTCTTCTACGGCGGGCTAATGGTGTCGAACGCAGTTGCGAGGGTTGCGTCGCGCTCATATGTCCATGCTGTGCAAAGCTCAGCTGGCACGTCGTCGAGTGGTGCCCAGGTCATAACTCCGAGCAAGTCTCGTGAAGAGTGGCAGCAGCAGGACGCTGTGCTGGTGCGGCACTTGAACGACGTGTTCTCCCCCCTGAAGTTCCCTCCAGAGCTTGCCTCGCGAATATTGACGCATGCCAGCCATCCCGACGCTATGCGGAGGCATAACGGCAGACTGGGCTTTGTCGGTGCGTTCCGCCCTTACTTGCCGTGTGGTCTCTAGGAAACTTACTTGAATGGCTTTCCAGGGCGACGTGTGCTTCAGTCATACCTGCTCATGTTCATCCACTCGTCGCCTGCTCTGCGGCCGGAACACAACTACGACATGATTCTGGAGCGCGCCCTCAACACGTATGTGCTTGGAGAACATGTAGCGCCAAAATGGGCCCTCGGGAAGGTTCTCAAGTGGCGACCTATGAACGTCGGCCACTTCTCAAAACCACTCGGACCGAACGTGGACGTACCAAGCCCCCTAATGAACCTAGAGCGGGATAATGCGCGGGGCGTCGGGATGTACAAGGTGCACGGAACGACCGTCGAGGCTATCGTGGGCGGTATCTTCCACCAGTTTGTGAGTACCAAGCTACCCTGCATCTCCTGTAGTTTGTTACTGATGTTCATACGCGTCGTAGGGCGGCTCCGTCGCTCACCGTCTCTTCCACACTCGCATACTCCCGAACCTCCTACTCCAAGCCAGCCACGAAGGTCTGCATACCGCGTACCACGACCACGCGAGGGAGATCTGCGAGAAGATGGGCGGCCCGGAGGGACCCTTAGTGCGATAGAGGGCTGGTGCTGGGCTCTAGGTTTGACTAGTTATTCTACCTCCACACACAATAATACCGCACATCCCATGCTATGTCGCTTTGAATCCGTCTCTTGCGCCCGATCTGTCATACTGCGGCCGGCCGGTAGGGTTCTCATATTCACCTCCCGGCAGTAAGCGCCCATGCACCCTCACCTTTGACCTTGACCATGACGAGGACGGCACCGTACGGCACTTGGACCTCGCCTATCACCACCGACGTTCTACTGAAGGGTGTGCGTTATCAAGGACTTGTGCAATGCCCACGGTTTGAATGACTTCGCGATGTAGGGAGCGAAGACCGACGAGCTCTTCGTAGACCCGGTCACCTCGACGATCTACCACATCGAGCAGCGCGCCAATGAAGGCGGCCGACTCGTGATAGTGGACACCGAGAAAGGCGAGGATGTCTTCGGCGAAGGATGGAATGCGCGCAACGGAGTGCACGAGGTGAGCGTTCCCAGCCGGATGAACGTATACCGGGCGCTGATAGATCTCATCGTACTGCTCAGTATGGCGGAGGGCAGGCTGTCGCGTACAACGGCGTCATCTACTTCTCGCACTTCAAGGATAGCCGTGTATACAGGCTGGAGGAGGGCCAAGAACCGCAAGCCGTAACTCCGGGTACGTAAACTGCATCGAACCCAATGTTCCCCCGTACTGAATCGCCATCATAGAGAACGAGAATCATCGTTATGCGAAGTTCACCGTGCACCCCATCCAGCCTCACTTGCTCGTCGCCATTCGCGAAGACCACGCCATCCCAGAGCCATCAAAGGTCGTGAATACACTTTGCGTGATCAACACCCAGGAGAAGACGGTCTCCGTGCTGGCTGAGGGTGCCGACTTCTACGCGGGCCAGTGCTTCACCCCGGACGGCACACATATCGCATGGCAGCAGTGGTACCACCCAGACATGCCCTGGGAGGGCGCGGAGATCCACATCGCAGAGGTCAAGGCCGACCAGGCGTCGCTCACGCTGAGCAATGACAAGCACGTCGCGGGCAAGCGCATCGACATCAGCGCTGGGTACCCCGTCTGGGCATCCAACGATTTCCTTCTATTCGTCTCGGACGAGTCGGGATACCAAAACCCGTGGACGTACTCGATCTCCGCAGGAAAGGCGTCCCCCGTTCTCCGTGAGCCCGTCGCCGAAGAGTTCGCGGAGCCGATGTGGCGACCAGACTTCAGCTTCTGCGCGCCGCTCGACCTGGAAGGGAAGACCGCGCTCTTCACCGCGTTAAGACACGGCCGCAGCGTATTCTACCTCGTGAGCCTGACCGGCGGCACGCTCGAGGAGCTCGAGAGCCCATACGTGAACGTCGCGTCCCTGCTGCGCGTCACGCACGATGCCGTCGTGTTTCGCGGACAGAAGTACGACGAGTCCGAGCGCATCGTCCTCGCCAACATCAAGGACTACGCGAAGCCAAAGTTCGCACCGGTCAACGCGAAGGCGGCCACGGCGGAGCTCCCGTTCCCGCGCGCGTACGTGTCGGTGCCGCGCTCGATCACGCTGACGGTGCCCGAGACGAAGGAGCTGGTGCATGTGCTGTTTTACCCGCCGTCGAACCCCGACTTCGTCGCGCCGGAGGGAGAGAAACCGCCTGCGGTCGTGAGCGCGCATGGTGGACCGACGGGGCGTGCTACGCCGGAGTTGAACCTCAACGTGCAATATTATACGTCTCGGGGCTTTGCATGGTATGCAAATTTACCTTTCTGTATGACCCCTTCCCTAACCTTTACCTAGGGTTGACGTGAATTACGGAGGCAGCAGCGGATACGGCCGCAAGTACATGTAAGTACCACTACTGTCCCCTCTCGAATCTTCTTCATGTGCTAACCTGTCTTAGCAAACGCCTAGAGGGAAACTGGGGCATCGTCGACGTCCAGGACTGCGTCATCGCCGCGCAGCAGCTCTCCTCCGCGCCGCTCTCGCTCATTGACCCAACGCGCATGGCAATCACCGGTCGCTCCGCCGGCGGATACACCGTGCTCATGGCGCTCTGCACCGCCCCAGACGTCTTCGCGGCGGGCACGTCCTCATTCGGCATCTCGGACCTCGTCAAGCTCGGCGAGTTCACGCACAAGTTCGAGAGCCAGTACCTGACGAAGCTCGCGGGCGGCACCCCCGAGGAGGTCCCGGAGGTGTACAAGGAGCGGTCGCCCATCAACCAGGCGCAGCACATCAAGGCCCCACTGCTGGTCTTGCAGGGCTCGATCGACGCGGTCGTCCCGCCACAGCAGGCGGAGCTGATCGTGGCGAACATCAAGGCCCGTGGTGGACGCGTCGAGTACACCGTCTTCGAGGGCGAAGGTCATGGCTGGCGCAAGGCGGAGAACATCAGGACGGCGCTCGAGACGGAGATTGGGTTCTATCAGAGCGTGTACGGCCTGGTGTGATCGGCAGCATGGGTGGCATATGGGCTGGAGGTGATATAGCGGTAGCAATATACGAGGAAAGAAAGCACTAAGCAATGTACGAGTGACGGATAGCGGGTGGTGTATGTAGTAGTGATACATATGTACAACAGGATTGAGACGCAGGCCCGGAGAAAGAGATATGAGGATGTCATGTACAATGGTAAGTAGTCGTGAAAGTATGCAAGATGAGAGCAGTATGAGCTAGATATACAGATATACACAGACGTGCGACGAGAGCAGACTATGGGAAAGCGAGATAACGGACCAGGATGATGGCAGGAAAGCAAAAATGAAAGCGAGAGCTGATAGGGAAGCAGATTGACTTAAGACATAGAACGAGGAAGAGGTAAGAGCGCACCTAGATAGCGCCGCGACATTTCGGACACAAGAACGCAGGGCCGGAAAGCTCGGCCTCGATCGCCCGGTACTCCTCCTGCTTCTGCTCCCAATACGCCGGCAAAGGCAACGCAAGAAGCCCGAACTCGCCGAGCTCCTCACACATATCCTCGAGAAATGTGATATACTCATTCTCGCCCTCCTTCGTCCCGGCGTCAAGACATGCTTCCCACATCTGCTGGTACGCGCCCAGGCGCACAAGCAGTTGGAGAAAGTGGAAGTTTTGATCGGGCGAACCGGAGTGCTGGACGGCGGCGTATACGAAGCGCCGTGCGAGGACGACATCGGCGATGTTCCCGACGGCGAACTCGTTCGGGCTGTTGGGGTAGCGTATGATGGGGGATTGGGCGATGGCGAGGAGACCTGGGGGCAGGTGGGCGACGATGTCGGGCGTGTGGCCTAGCAGCTGGAGCGCTGCTGTAAGGGGCACCTGACTGCGAGTCAGTCACTGTGCTCAAAAGGTAGGGGATATGTTGATTGATAGTACCGTAGCCGTGAATGTGAAGTCATCGTGCGACTCTGGCTCGTAAAAGTATTCAAAGGTCGTGAATGGCACCTCTTCGTCTGGGTTGACAGCGAGAAGGCGCAGGTTCCTTGTTTGCGCCGGCAGCGGGTCGATAACGTTGTGCTTCGGATCCTGCGCTTCGGCGGGGAGCGAGAGGAGCATGCGCTGCTTGGTGAGGAGGCAGGACGTGTGGTACCACTTGCGGCAGTTGACGCTAGGACAAAAGTGCATGACGTCGCGAGGGCTGGTCACGAACGAAGTCAACACGCTGGCTGCCTCGTGAACGCACGAGTCTCACCTGGTCGTCATAGGGTCATCTGTGACCGCTTGAGTTGCCGGAGTCGGGAATGGGTTGTATGCCACCTGACAATAGCACGTCTCTAAACCAAGAGGAGGCTATAGAATACGGGAGATGTGAGCGATAGACACATCACGATTCGGAGATGAGATATGCACGGCGCCCATTTGAAGGGTGGTACAGGCAATTCGCACTAGCACTAACCCGTGTTCAACCTCTAACCGCCATTCGGAGACCTATCCAAACAAGCTAGAAACCGCGCACTAGCACAATGGTCATGCAGTACCAGCATCTCGCCGAGGGGCTAACACGCAGCAGCGAGAGCATGTTGGGCTGACCTTGATAAGTTTCCGGCGGTGTAGGAACTTGCACCTGACGAAAAGGTCATCGGGTTTCAGTCGAGGGGGGTTGAGCGACGCTTCGTCATATTCGTGCACGTAGACGACCTCTGTATATGCAAAAATGATTCAAGACCACACCTGCCACACAGTTGTAGTGAGACATACTTTCGAACGAGTGCGGGGAGACGTAGTCGTAGTCGTCTGACAGGACACGCTCGTAAGAGGCGCATTGCGAAGGATTACTGCAGAGCAAAGAGTTTAGCGTGACAGGTGGGCGGTACAGATATCTTACAAGCTCTTTGCATGTTTAGCGACGTCGTTGCGTGACCAATACCAGCGAACTTTGACCAAAGTGTTCTGGTGGTCGGGCGTGGTACGAATCTTTAGAATGCGACCAATCCAAACGTCGTCCGTCTCGTCCCATGTCGAATGTAGCATCACGCTGTGAGAGTCATGCGTCAGGTGTGGGCGACGAGTCCTTGAACATGATGCGTGGTACTGACTCGTCGCCCTTCTTGAAGAAAACTTTGCGAAAAGGCCAGGCTACGCGCGATTGTCAGCGTGGTCGATCCAGCAAGAGGCGAGTGCTTACGCTGATCGAGCTGATCGATGTCGACTGAGAAGTATGAGTGTGTTTGCGCTGACACTAAGGAAACGTGGAATATGTGACCGACTTTCAAAGCCATATGCAGGAATCATCTGCGCGAAAGCGCGCTCCTCCTCTGCCTTGAGTTGGGACTCTCTGTTGGACGAAGCCTTCTTAGGCTTCATAGTCAGCGTTAGACGTCGACGGCGCGTCTTTCCTGCTAGCGGCATTTGGAAAAGAGGAGACAGAAAAGTAGAGAACGAAGTCACTTATACGTCCGGGAACAACTCAGGGAAACTCTCAGACTCTCACAGCAGACAATCTAGGGTGAAGCAGGCTTGCAACCGCAGCTGCAGGTGTGCTGCAGGTGTGCTGCGGTAGCGCGGCGTGCAAGGGGCGCGTTGGCAGAGGTCAGAAGGCCTCAGAAGGGGCGAAGGCGGCGTTCTTATTCCCAGGCGTGGCGGCCCAATGCGGACTGGTCGAGGCTATTGGCTTCTGATCCTAACACGTACAAACAACCGCTCGCGCGCTTCGCGGTGTTACGCGCGCTGTTCGACGCGTCTTCTGCCGCCACTCCTCCCTTCCCGTTACTCTTGCTCGCTGTTCTCTCCTTCGCGCCAGTCATGTCGACATTTGGCTCGTTTGGACAGCAGCCTCAGCAACAACAACAACAGCAGCAGCAGCAGCAGCCTGGCCAATCGGGAGGTCTCTTTGGAGGATTCGGAGCCCCCGCAAACACCACGCCTGCGACCGGCGGCTCGCTCTTTGGGAACACCAATCAACCTGCCGCGAACACTGGAGGGCTATTTGGGTCCACAAACACGAACGCGCAGGCTGGGAACGCGGGCGGAGGACTCTTCGGATCGACGACGCAACAACCTGCCGGTGGACTCTTTGGGAGCACGAACACGAATCAGCAGGGTGGCGGGTTGTTTGGAAACAACCAGCAGGCGGGTGCGAATACGGGGCAAACTGGTGGTCTCTTTGGTACTACCCAACCAGGCCAGACAGGTGAGTGCATATCGGTTTCACGCAGCTGGCGATGGCATGTCATGGCGTCAATGAGTGTTGCAGAATAAGAATGCGAGCGGGATTGACATCCCACCCTGACAGATATATATCTTCTGCTACGTTATATCGTGAAATATCACCAAACTAACGTCCTCTTGCCGCGCAGGAAACACTGGCGGGCTATTCGGAAACACGAATACCGGTGCAACGAACAACGCTGGTGGGGGCCTCTTTGGTAGCACTAATACTGGTGGAGGTCTGTTCGGCCAGACAACTGGGACGAACAATGCCGGTGGTGGGCTCTTCGGCAGTACTACGAACACCGCGCAGACGGCGCCATCGGGCGGGCTCTTCGGCAGCACAAATACAGCTCCCAATAACACCGGCGGCGGGTTGTTCGGTGCCACGAACAACAACTCTGGGCAGACCGGGGGCCTCTTTGGAAGCACCAGTAACAACACAAATGCGCCCTCCGGCGGACTGTTTGGCTCCACGACCACTGCACCCAACGCCGGGGGCGGGCTGTTCGGTAGCACGACAGGTGCCTCAAATACTGGCTCTACCGGCGGACTGTTTGGATCCAACACGTCTGCGAACACTGGAGGAGGATTGTTTGGCTCCGCTCAGCCCGGGTCCTCTACTGGCCAGTCCCTATTCGGGAGCACGACGCAGGCCCCGGGATCCTCGCTCTTTGGCAACGCTCAACAGCAGCAACAGCAACAACAACAACAACAGCAACAAAACCAACCTGGTTCGCTTTTCGGAAACCTCGGGCAGCAACAGCAGCAGCAGAGACCTGGCGGTCTGTTCGGCAGTACGCTCGGTTCAAGTACGTTGGGTGCAAGTACCATCGGGGGCAACACTCTGCTGGGCTCGACAAACAACCTGTTCGCCTCCAAGCCTGCCACGGCTCCTAACCCGCAACAAGATGCGCAAACGCAGTTCGCGCAGCTCACGCAAAGGATAGAGGGCATTGCCCAGGCATGGAACTCCGGATCCCCTCAGTGCCGCTTCCAAGTGAGCACATCGAACAATCTGCGTGACCTGTAACTGA
The DNA here is from genome assembly GCA_001895945.1 of Trametes pubescens. Lineage (NCBI taxonomy): Eukaryota > Fungi > Basidiomycota > Agaricomycetes > Polyporales > Polyporaceae > Trametes > Trametes pubescens. The sequence continues at coordinate 221,814 of MNAD01001602.1, forward strand.
TGCAGTCTCCGCGTGAAAGCACTACTTCTACAACTTGGTAGATCCCAACCAAGTCCACCTATACGGCCGGCCGCCAAACGCGTTCAGTGATGCGCTATGGCAGAAGGCGGTCCAAGAGAACCCTGACCCTAGCTGGTGAGATCTTTGCCCTGCCTGCAAGATTTCACTAACTTATGCCGCGGTCGTATGCAGCTTTGTTCCTGTAATCGCCACGGGTTTCGACGATCTGCAAAAACGTGTCGAAGCACAGACACAACAAGCAGCTTCTCACCAAGAAAAGCTGAAGGTAAGCTCTCCCCACCATTTCCGTATTGCTTTGTACTCATGGTCGCCATAGGAGCTTCAGCAACGCATCTCCGCTCTGACACAGCGGCATCAACTATCGAATGCGTCCCGCCTGCACCGCGCATCGGCGCTTCAGACTCAGCTGACACACCGTGTGATTAAGCTCGTGCAGCACCTACACTTGCTCATCCCCGCCCTACGCTCTTCCGCACTTCGCCCCGAGGAGGAGGCGCTGCGGAGCGCGCTGGACGAGATCGACGAGGAGGTGCGGCGGCCAGGCGGGACTGGACGGATACGTGGGAAGCTGAACGAGCTGTGGGCGCTCGTTGGCGCGGTGACTGCAGCACGCGAGCGGGACCGCCGGTCGGGCGGCGTCGAGTGGACGGTCGTGGACGAGGATGGCCTCGCGCAGATCGCGCAGGTGAGTGTCCGTGCAGTGCGTTTTGTGTACGCTGGACTGATGGAATGCGCACAGGTGTTGGCGGAGGAGCAGGCGGGGCTGGCACATCTGACGAAACTGCTGCAGAAGGACATGAAGGACCTCGCGGTGATCCAGGGGTCGAGCCCGCAGGACGAGGATGCCGATATGGGGTCGTCGACGGCGACGTTGCGCGCGAGCACGCTCTGATGTATCGATATTGTGTACACTATACCACGTCTGCTTCGTCTCCGAGATATAATTACCCCGACAATTGTGCTCCTGGACGACATTGTCAGATGTACGCTGATGTACGCTGAGGGATCCAATGCGTGCCCGGCGCAGACGTCCACGGTCTCAGTATATGGTTGAGCTTATGAACCGCTTATAAGTGAAAGTTAATCGATAAGTACCGAGCTTTACCATTGTTAGTGCGCGGTTATATCCGGATAGAAGGCGATCAATAGGCTGAGCTCGATCATTGCCGCCACACCGAGCCAGAGGTCCGACGACGACGACGCTACTTTCTTCTCTACCACTCGCTGCATGCACCCTTTGTAATCGTCCAGCATGCGCGTACGCACACTCGAGATCCGCTGGCACGACAGCAAGCCCATATCTACATGCGACTTTCAACCTACCCCATTCAAGAGGGCCCGCCCGGCGCAGGACAAGCTATTTGCTGCGCAATCGTACCGGCTCGCGACAGGAGGCGAGGACAACCATGTCAGGGTGAGCACCCCACCGTGCGCACACTTTAGGGGTCGAGGTTTACGTGCGAGCGAAGTTGTGGATGGTGCACCCCAACATACTGCCACAATCCATTGTGGAGGGCGCGTCTGAGCCACCCGCACCGCGCCCGCCGCGCGTAGAGTATCTCGCGACCCTCAGCAGGCACTCTGCCGCTGTGAACGTCGTGCGGTTCAGCCCGAACGGTCAGTGAATGCAGTTCGCACGCGTATCGACCACCGCTGACGAGCGTGACAGGCGACCTCATTGCATCCGCTGGAGACGGTAGGCCTCCCATTGTGCTCTCTGAAACCGCGTCTGAACGCGCACTCTTCAGATGGGATGATCATCATTTGGTCTCCGACTACTAGCCCTCACGCCACCAGCTACGGTAGCGATCTGACTCCTGAGGACCTGCAATATGAGAAGGAGCACTGGAAGCCCCGCACAACATTCAGGTGCGTTCAGACAGCGTGCAAAGGCCGAACGTGTCTCACGTTGTTTGTCGACCAGGTGCACCACTATGCAAGTGTACGACCTCGCGTGGAGTCCCACCGGTGAATATATCATCGCGGGCAGCACCGATAACTGCGCCCGCATATTTACCGCGAACGAAGGTTTGTGGAGTAACCTTGCACTGTTATCGCGACGCTGACAGTAGTTTAGGCAAGTGCGTGCACGAAATCGCCGAACACAATCACTACGTGCAGGGTGTCGCGTGGGACCCGCTCAACGAGTACATTGCCACTCAGAGCAGCGACCGGTCCATGCACATCTACAGCATCTCCTTCAAGCAGGGAAACTTGGAGGTTCATGCTGTAGGGAAGAACACGAAGATGAACCATCGACACAGCCGCACCCCGAGCACCCACAGCCGCCCACCGCCCTTCCGACGGGAGTCCACTGCGAGCGAGACGGAATCTGTGATTACCAGCGTTAGCGAGCAACTAAAGGATGAAGTCTCGGCCTCTGGCTCCGGCTCTAGAGAACAGCCCAGTGCGTTGCTCACGCCTACGGCTTCGGTGACCAGCACACCATCCATGTCCATGTTCCCACCGCCATACGAGCGGTCGTCTTCCAGACGCTCCTCGTTCAGCGGCAGCAATGCTCCCAATTCACCGGCGAACTACAGCCGGTACGGTCGGTCCCCGTCCCCGATGCCTGCCCTCCCGGCTATTCGGATGGCGCCCTCCGCAGCGGCAAGCACCTGGGCAGCTGTCAAACTGTACGGCGACGAAAGCTTCACAAACTTTTTCCGACGGCTTACCTTCAGCCCGGACGGAGGCCTCTTGCTCACCCCCGCTGGTCAATTCGAAGACCCGTCAGTCATTCCCACCGCGACCTCGAAGTCCAGCGACCCGCCTCGCGGCCGGAAGGGCAACCCGAACACGAGCGACAAGGACAGCTCGTCCTCGGTCTACATCTACTCTCGCGCCAACTTCGCCCGCCCGCCGATTGCGCGACTTCCGGGCCACAAGAAGGCGAGCGTGGCGGTGCGCTTCTCCCCAGTCTTGTACGAGCTGCGCCGGAATGTGTCTATTGGGGACGACGAGCCAAAGACGGTTATGTTGGAGAAAGACACCGAGGTGACCATCGACGTCGATGTTGGCGTACCACCGAGCCCCGCCCCTGACAAGGACAAGACGCCATTTGCATCGCCGGTGAAGCAGGCCACTGCTTCGGGCTCGTCATCCACTATCGCGGCGCCTTCACCACGTATCGCGATACCCAGCGGCCCGCAGGCGACAATGATGCCGTCTCCAGCGTTGTCCGCGTCGGACTCGATGCGACCACCGACTCCGGCGGCGTCGAAGCCTCCGACGCCCGTCCCTACCATCACGCCTTCGCCCAATGCGTCCATCTTCTCGCTGCCGTACCGCATGTTGTATGCGATCGCAACGATGGACACAGTCATGATCTACGACACGCAGCAAGCAGGTCCCGTCTGCCTGCTCACGAAGCTGCATTATGACGAATTCACCGACATGTCGTGGTGAGTCTGGACTAGGATCCCGCTATACAACATTTACTAATTGTCGTTTTCTATTCAGGTCGCCGGACGGCCAATGCTTGCTCTTGTCGTCACGCGATGGTTACTGCACGATCGTGGTGTTCGACGAAATCCTCCCTGTACACCACACACAACAGCACACGCTCCAGCTGCAGTCCATCGCGCACCACCACTCGCTACCGCTGACGAACTCGACCGCGGCGACGCCTTTGTCTACGCCATCCACGCATGTCGCGGCGCTTCCGATGCTCTCTCCCGTCACGCCCGTCATACCTGCGAAGCGGAGCGCGGAGCCTCCGCTGACGCCGGCGGCGAGCGTCGACGAGAATCTTCTCGGAATGAATTGGGGCGAAACCGCGACGGAGGGTACGACCGCAAGTTCGAGTACGAGCACGAGCGCACCAAAGGACGACATCGAGGAGCCGCCCAAGAAGAAGCGGCGGGCGGCACTGACGCGCGTCGCGGACCTCGGGTCGTGACCCCGCCCGCATCCTCCTCGTTCAAACTGGCATCCTTGTTCTTCCCGGACTGTTCCCGTTTGTATAGTCGTCGACATGCTTGTTGGTTAATTGCTTTTCTTCACTTATCCCTATCGCTGTACCGCATCGTCCCCATATCGCTACGACCCAGACCCATGACTCATGACTCGCACCCTTGACACGGCCAAGAATATGTATTGTACGATCCGCGGACGCACGCCGTCCTGTCTAATCCCTGTTTCCGGTCTCGTCCTTGTCCGTCTTACGACCCAATATACGTACGGAGCGTCAATGTCTCCCGTCTTGCAACACATGTACACAAATCGCGTCCGTCAAAGAAGTCGTCGTAGTCCATAAATTGTTACGGTGTCGATTTCCCGTGAAGTATGTTGGCACATGCTTCAGTTGAAGCGACGTCCTCATTTCGTGAGTACACCAACAAGGCAGCAAAGTGGTTATATAAGTTGTCATTGCATGGTGGTGATCAAGTAGACGATACATTGACATACACATGCCGAAGAACACGAAACAAACAGCGCATATAGTCCATCGCATACAAAACAATCAAACCCATCAACCCGCTAACGTACACCTCTACAAACCGGCGGGTCTAGCACCCCTCCCCAGTCAGCCCTCAGGCGACGTGACGCGCGGTCGAGCCGAAGGGGAAGTCGACGACGGCGAACCCGGTGACGAAGTTGTCGCGGTCGGGGTGGTCCTTGCTCGACACGACGCCGACGTACGCGGTGCCGCTCAGGCCGGTGGGCACGACCGTCTTCCCGTTCGTGATCACCGTGTACGTGTACGTGAGGCCGTCGATCCACACCGCGTACAGCGGCGTCTTCGCACTCTTGAGCGTGACGGTGAGCGTGATCGTCTGGCCCGCCTTCGGCGTCGAGTCGGACACCTTGAGCGACGGCAGGTTCAGCAGCGGCAGGTCCGGGTTCGAGTCCGGGCAGTCCGTAATGTAGCCACCTGGGGAAGGAAGGGCGGATGAGTATGGGGGAAAGAATGCGAGGGGGGAAAGGACACGTACGGATGAGCGACCAGGCGGCGCTAGGGGGGAGGGGCGTCTCGAAGGGCCCGTCCCACGGCTGGTTCTTCAGCACGGAGGACGTGATCCAGCCAGCCTGGCGGGACTCAGCGGCAGCGATGGCCTAGACCGAAAGGAGAGTTAGAACAGCGAAGGAAATACGCAGTACAGATAGAATGCACGTACCGCGCCGGCATTCAAGATGGTAGTGTCGTTGATGTGGCGGGCAAGGCCGAGGTAGCTGCTCGCGCCGACGCTCTCGATCTTCTGGGCGAGCTTGACGAACGACTTCACATCGGTGTACCCGCTAATGCACAACGTGGTTGGCACATCGCGTAGGCTCAACGGAAAGTAGGCTACTTACAAGTCGTAGGTGCACGCCTTGGGTGCATCGTCGCCGAGCTCATCCGCGAGGTACGAGACGTGTGCGGCCTCGTTGTCCGCGATCTGGCGGAAGCGACCGCGGACCCAGTCGGGGTAGCCAGCGCCGACGAAGTCGCTGGTGCTGTACTTAGACAAACCGCCGTTGAAGAATGCGGTCTCGAGGTGCTCCAAGTTCAGCGCGAATTGCAGGAGGCCCTTGTCTGTGAGGGCGGTCAGCATACGTCAAGTGAGGAGGGACGGAAGGAGATATGATACCGTTGAAGGTAGGAGCGGCGATAACGGTCGTTGCAGCGCCGACGAGGGCAAGCAGGATGGCTTTGGGGAACATAGCTAGGTTGAACGAATGAAGGTACGAGGGGAGAATGAGGAGAAGCTTCTAGCTGTTCACAGGAACTGCGAGATGAGTTCTTCCGGCTTCCCCGTGGGGTTTATATACCTGACATCCAGGGCCGTACGTGGTCTCTGTCGCGTAAGCACGCACCCCGAGCAAAGGGACAAATGTACACCGCTGCCGGAGGTCAACATTGAGCGCAGAGGGCGCGGATGCCCAAGAATGGGTGGGAGCTGGAAGCGGGTGGAGAGGCATACGCCAACACCACCGCCAAGGCACATTTGGGTGGGCTACCTTCGGACCTCTGCCTGCTTGCTAAGACTGACTCTATGGCGCGGTTCAGATGCATTCGCTGAATGTAGCCACATGATGTGCATTTCACCAACTGAATTGCCCTTCTGAACTCTTTGAGGCTTGGCTACAACGCATGGTATGAAGCGTCACCCACGGGGATGTGGGCCCGCATTACTGCCAGCCTGAAACTGAGGGATTCTGGACCAAGTGAGCCATTCACTGATGTCACAGGCAGGACGAAAGACGCACAGAAATGTCGTGGCGGTGGCGTCCGTCGGACAGTATCGGCACGGCCGGCAGTCCAGTGCATGTCCGATAATTCTCCTCCCGTTTGCTTCCGCTGTCCAGGTACGATACGCGCAGTGCGTTGTGGGTCCTGCGGGCCCGCGCCGAAGAATGGTGCCTTGGAGTCTGCGCCGAGGTACCCGGGCTCAAATCTCACCTGAAGCCGGGCGCGGGCTGCAAGCCTTAACTTGCCGAAAGTCACGGAGCGGCAGCACTTGAGACCACCCAAGAAATATCAGTGAGACGGGGCAACATATACACATCAATGAAATGAGGACTTACTCTCCATCGTACACGTTCTACACTGCTCGAGAACGGCTCGAGAACACATTCGCACCGCAGCATGTTCGTGCGCACTCATGTTGGCCCTTCACGGGTTCGGGTCACCGTTCTCCTCGAGCGAGGACTTTGATCGACATGTTGGCGTCCAAGTCTCCGCAGTGACCAACAGCGCTGCCGGGACACGGGCGCTTGGACGCACATGCGGCATGGGGGAGCTTCGCAGTGGTGGTGCGCATGTTAGCATAAGGAATAGAGGGCTTTGCGCCGGAGAAACAACTCAGAAAGACGGTGTACAAGGTGAAGATGAAAGTGACCGGCAACTTGAACCGTTCGTCGCGGCCCTGAGGCACGCTGTGGCTGTGCTCATGCCGTTTCGAGACGAGCTGAACTTGAGAAGGTCGAAACGCTGCAAGACATGCCGAGGATCGACGGCGCCAGGGCGCTCACAGCTACTCTGCCATGTTCTCATTTATTTCACTTGGTAGGTGTTATACATCATTGTCAATAAATTGGGAGCGACTATAAGGATGGCACGGCACGACAGAAACGAGCACACAAACTTGCTATGCCCGCATCTACAAAACAGACATGCTCATGAGAAACACACGAACACACGAGCCCAACTACATTCAGCATTTATACGCTGGCAACACCAAGTCCCGGTGTCATCGTCCAACACTCAGAGGACGTTGCGCGCAGTCGGGCCGAAGGGGAAGTCAACGACGGCAAAGCCCGTGACGTAGTTCTCGACGTCCGCGGCGTCCTTGCTCGGCACAACGCCGACGTAGACGGTGCCGCTCAGGCCGGAGGGCACAACCGTCTTCCCGTTCGTGATCTCCGAGTACACGGAGCGCAGGCCGTCGATCCAGATCGCGTACCGCTTGGCAGCCGCGCTCTTGAGCGTGACGCCAAGCGTGATGGTGTCTCCCGCGGAGGGTGCCGCGTTCGACACGCTGAGCGTGGGCAGCGATTTGAGGGGGAGGTCGGGGTTCGCGTCGGGGCAGTCGGTGACGTAGGTATCTGGAAGGGAGGGGGTCGGTCAGTAGCTGGGCGCGAGTGCAAGGACAAAGTGCTCACCGAGAACAGACCAGGCAGCGCTGGGGGTAAGCGGAGTCTCGAAGGCGCCATCCCAGGGCTGCTTCCCCTGCACGGTAGAAGTAATCCACCCGGCCTGGCGGGCCTTCGCTGCGGCGATGGACTGCACATATCATAGACACCCGGTCAGTAGATGCGACAGCACGAGAGTAGCTTTGGGTACGTACCCCGCCCGCAGAGAGTACGAGGGTGGTTTGATCCTCCTTGAGGGTGGTAGCGTTCAAGGCGCCCGCGAGACCGAGGTAGGCACTTGCGCCGATGCTCTCAATCTTCTGGGCGAGGTTCACGAACGACGTGACATCGGTGTATGCATCGGTGCTAGCACATCGCGCGTCAATACTCCTCCACGACCATCACTCGATGAAACTCACAAGTCATACGTGCACGCAACGGGTGCGTCGTCGGTGCCAATCGCCTTTGTGAGGTACGTGACGTGGAGGGCCTCGCTGTCCGCGATCTGCTGGAAGCGGCCGCGGATGGCAGTGGTGAAGCCAGCGGCGGTGAAGTCCGCGGCACTGTACGTCGCGAGGCCCCCGGCGAGGAAAGCGCTTTCGAGATTCTCGACGTTGAGCGAGAACTGCACCAGCTGTTTGGCTATGTGCGGCTCGTCAGGACAAGCCGAATCATGTCAAGAAGACAACCGACGTACCAGTGAAAGCACCGGTTTGGGCTGAGACCATGGTGGCGGCAGCACCGACGAGGGCAAGGAGGGCGGTCTTGGGGAACATGACGACGGTGGAGTGAGCGGGGAGCGTAGGACTGGGAGGTGTGGTGTGCAGGCTATCCGTGTACGATTACCTCCACCATTCCCTTTTCTGGAGCTTTATAGCTGGGCCGACGTTAGCGGCAAGACGGTAGAATGAGACTTGTAACGTATGCATACGCGCCGGATGCGCATTCCATTGACGAACATGCATCGAAGACCGCGTTGTGCATGAAACGAAGAGACAGGAAGTCATGCGTACTACCTGCAGGTCAAGGGGATATGAAGGCGGGCGATTGCGATGCCCCAATACTGGCGGTGGGGGAGAAGGCATGCCTGCAAGGGCGGACTGTGCGAAACAAACGGTGAGACCAGTTGGGGGTCGGATATGGACATTGTAATTGACTGACCAGATTGTGAAGTTCACTGCCCTCCATACGACTTCGCAATACGAACCATATACATTCTCAGGGCTGTGCTGAGGAGCTATGAGCATAGACTGACGCGATCTGTAGCCAAACCCCGCTCGAGGTCGATGTTGATAAGGGGGGACGCAGAATGCGGTACACTCTGGTTCACCAGGTGGTCCGCGACATCGTGTCACTGACTCAGAGCATCAGCGCAAAGCTACCAACGTCCTCCATGCCCTGCCCTCGCAAAGGCCCGTTTCAACAGATGGAACATTTATGAGACGCAGGTAGGTGAAGAACGGAATGAAGCATGCCTGGGTTCGCCTCTCAAGGTTCACGAGGACGCCTACAGCGGCGAAAAGAGACCGCGGGCATTGCATTCAAACGTTGAGGCTGGCCTCTGTCTCCGCGCATGTACCGCTCCTAAGCATTCCGGCGTGCGAAAGCGCTGGTGAAATGTTGAGCTTGTGGGTGGCACTGTACTTCGATGTATGCAACTCGCCTGCTTTGGCTTGCATGAATTGCGTGATCTCCCGGATCGTATGCGTACTCCGGCCAGTTTATTTGCAGAGAACTAGCCATTGTAAACATGTAGGCACTCACAAAGCATCCGCCTGCGACTTGGAGCATCCTAGGTGTGCGTTGCGCGAGAAGTTCATCACACACGGATATGCATACCAACTAAAACCTACGCTATATCTCGTGTGCCAACAGCGGTGCGGGCGTACATTTTCCTACAGACTCAAGACTTTCCGCAGGGAGGAAGAGGAGGGTAGAGAGACCGTTCCAGTTTACACGCCGAGGAGTACTCGTCACCCATGGCATAGAATTCAGGACATGATGGTGTAGTGGTGGCATGCGTCATGCGAGGACATGTGATGTACATGTAGCGGTTTTGCGAAGAGCACAACAGAGAGGTGAAAGAACCCAGACAGATCAGAACTGTATGGCAGCACAATCAAGTTAGCGCCTTTGATTTAAACGAGTAGAGGAATGAACGAAAACGCACGCGAAGGGCCTGGAAGAACCACTTGTTCTTCCCGCTCGTGTAACGATCCTCCAACAACTTCTTGATCTGCTTCTTCGAGTCCTCCCGCTGCGAGACCTCCTTGAAGGTTTCCGAACCAACGACACCCTTGAGGCCCTCCAGCTCAAGCGCGTAACGCGTGGGGAACAGGTGCGAGTAGTTGACGGTCTGATTGTCTCCTCGTAAGTCCTCCCGCACACAAGCAGATAGACAAAGATCCGACAGGCGAAGTACGCACCTTGATGAAAGGCTTGACCTTGCTCCGCTTCGCAACCTTCTTCGAGCCCATGCGCTTCGTCACCTTGAGGGGGTAACGCTCGATGCCGGCAACGATCGCATGGGGGTAGGGTCTCTCCTTGGTGCCCTCGTCGAGTTGCTTGATGATGACGACCTTCTTACCCGCTTGGCGGCCCTGGAGGACGATGGCGACCTGTTCAAAATATGGTTAAGCGGACCGACATGAGTTATCGATCATTCTGAACGTACTTTGCCGGGCTTGTAGACTGTGCGATGGACCGTCAGCACAGAACCATGATATGAGCGGAACGGCGTACGCACTTCTGGGCATCTTGAAGGCGTTGGGGTCGGGCGGGGTTTCTTACCTTTGCGCTATGGTCGGCCGCGAGCAGTGCAGCGCCGGAGCGCGGAAGCCACTCGGCGGTTGCCGAACGGTACTGCACAGTCACAAAACTAGAGTTTGAGTACAGACTCCCTCGGCAAACGCCGGAGCGCCTTGTTCCCGCTGGGCGTTTCGTCTCAGTGCGTCTCCAGCTCAGCCCCTTGTAGCGCAGTGTAGCATGTGTAGCGGTGCAATCCATGGTACGGTCCCATCGTAGTTGCGATTTCGAAGACTGACAATCTTTGCGTGGTCAGCACATCGTAGAGTGTCCTTTGGCTGTGAAAAAGGTCAGCGTAGAGCGCGGAAATGCCCGTAGAGCGCTGTTAAAGTGAAGATACATCCTCGATGGGTGCTGGATGCGTCGGATGCACCCCGTCATGGTTATTTGTCGACGGCCGACGAGCGCCGTGATCCGTCGTTACGTCAGTTATGCATCGATCGTCACTGCTCCAAGAAACAGGAACGCGTGCGGCCACCCTGCCGTTCGGCGTTTGGGACGGTTCGCACCACACGACCCTGAGCTGTCAAAAGCAATCATCTGCAATCGCCCCCCAAGCACCGCGGGCCGTCGTGCGTGGGATGGCCTCAAGCGTTGCATATGGACACGCAAGCCAGCAGGCTGCAAACGCGTTCCATCAGCACCCGACCGGCACCGGGCGTTGGGCTGGACAACTCAGTCCTGGCGCCGAGGTTGCGCGGAGGAGTCCGACATCATAACCGAAAACGCGTGTCGCATACTGCCGCGCCGCTCGCGTCATGCGACGCGCCCGGAGACGCGGTGCGTAGAGACGGCTAAAGCTGCGGGGGTTATTTACCTTGGCTCGTGCCTTACCCGAGACAGCTCCAGGACTCCGCGGTCCTGACGACGTTTGAGCCGTCGAAATCATGTCATTTCCGGCTTTTCTGCACCGCCGCGGCGTGGTGCTCGGACGGAGTCCCATCGACATCTGAACTGAGAGCAACCGAGCTGTTCGATGACACACTGATATATATACCCATGCTCCTGACATACGCGACCCTCCTCTTGTCGGCGCTGTCCGCACTTCAGGCTCTCTGGCACTACACTCCGTCTGTACTGTCCGACGCTTTCTCCCCTCCAGCACGTCTAGGCCCCCGCATAGCTTTCACCCAAGCATTCCTCTGCGCCTATAATGCGTCAATCGCTTGCGACCGCTACATGGCTGGCTGCCCTCCTTACCAGCTTACTTCCCAGTACTGCTGAGTCAGTGCAGACCAGAGCCGACGATTTCACGTCCGTCTGCAACGAGATCAGCAGCGCCATCTCCTCTGCGTCTGCGGTTCATTGGCCCGGTACGCCTATTCCGCCTCACGGGTGTTCCTCGCTAACGATGACTTTGTTAGGACTGGACCTTGCGTACTTGACGGACATCGGTCACTGGGCGACGTCCAGCTCCGCCCAGTCCGCGTGCTCCGTTGAACCCGGTACCACAGAGGATGTGGCAGCAATCGTAAGATCCCACGGTTATCTCCGTGCTCTCGTGTGTGCTGACCGCGTGTTGTCCCCGCAACCAGCTACAAATTCTGGCGAAAAACAAGACGCCCTTCGCGGTAAGCGGTGTTCCAGATGCTTAAGCCCCAAATGCGTCGCTTCCGACGGCAGGAACAGGAACTGATGTGGTTCTCATGCCTCACAGGTCAAGGGTGCAGGCCATGCTTCGAACCCCGGCTTCTCGTCAACAGCCGGTGTGCAGATCGCCATGTACCGCTTCAGCGGGGTCACGTACCACCCGGAGGCAAATGTCGCTGAAGTGGGCGCCGGCCTGATTTGGGACGACGTCTACTCGTCCTTGGAGCCTTTTGCGGTCAACGTCGTGGGCGGACGTGTCTCTGGCGTTGGTGTGGCGGGCTTCACTCTTGGCGGAGGCAAGTTCACGCGGGTCGTCTTCAGCATAGCATCGTTAACACATGCTTTGATGCAGGATACTCGTGGAAGACGAATCAGCACGGTCTCACGATCGATAATCTAACCGGCTTCGAACTAGTCCTTCCCAATGGAACGGTCACGACTGTTACGCAGGACACCTACCCCGACCTCTTCTTCGGGTTGAAGGTGAGTACCGCTCCTTGCACAACTCTTGTAGCCCATGCTTATCTACGCACGCATAGGGCGGTTTCAATAACTTCGTAAGTATTGCCCCGACCGGCACGGAATCCCCCGGCTGATCTCCGCTATCTCAGGGCATTGTCACCAAGTTCAACCTGACTACTCACGCCCAAACGGAGGTCTGGGTACGTTATGCTCTTCAAGGTCTCCAGCGCTGCTGCGGTATTGATGCGTCAATGCGCCACAGGGCGGCCTAATCACCATCACGGAGGACCAGCTTGACAAAGTGAATGCCGCTACGGTCAAGTTCTCACAGTCGGTGACGGACCCGAAAGCTCAGATCCTTCCCACGTACAACTTCCTCCTTGGACAGGTCAAGACTGCTTTCGCCCAGATATGTGCGCCGCTTGCTAACCTAGTTGTTCTTCGTAGCCGGGCATTTCGCTCATCCTTTTCTACGACTTCCCGACTCCTCCCGCTGGCATTTTCGATGACTTCCTGGCAATTCCTCATTTCACCAGTGATGTGAAGACCCGTCCCTTCCTGGACCTCGTGAAGGCCGCGCCCGCCAATGCTACCGGCGGTCAGCGGTAAGTCATGAGACTTCGGCGAATTTACAACCGTCTAATGCTATGCTTAGGGCGATCTTCCACACCGTGTCCCTGCTGGAATACACTGATAACATCATGGCCGCTGTTGTGAACGAGACGAAGGTGCGTCCCTCGTCCCCCAGACCTTCACTTTCCACCTCTGATCGTCGCGCTCCCACAGTTCTGGGGCCAGCGCCTCTCACTCCAAACCGGCAACTTCATCAGCTACGACGTTGAGCCATTCCTGCCCTCTATCTTCTCGCATTCGGCCGAGGGCTCTTCGGCGTTCCCGCCCTCGCGCGCAAAGGGCCTTCTCCCGCTCAACATATACTACGCGTGGGGCTTGGATCTCGCGGATGACGCCATGCATGACGCGGCGCGCCAGAGCGCAGCGCACCTCACTCAGGTCGTGCTCGCGGAAGGCCAGGACGTTGCAGATGCCGCGCTGTACGGCAACTACGCGATCTTCGACACACCGCTCGAGCGCATCTACGGCGGAAACCTCGCGCGTCTCCAGGCGCTTAAGGCACAGTACGACCCGGAGAACGTTATGGGCCTCGCCGGCGGCTGGAAGTTCTGACGGGCGGATGAATAAGATGATGCACCGTGCGCGCGGCACATCGGGCTCTCAGATTTGCTGTGGACTACCTGGATTTTCCGCTCTCTTTCACGTTCAGCTCTATTCTTTCTTTCAAAACCGCTCATTTACTTTATCCTAGGTCTACGTTGCATTCTGATACCTTCGGTACAAATCTAATCGCGTTATGGCCCTGAGCATGTGGGAGCGCCCGCACGGAGATGTTCGTGCACTGCTTGAACCTTGTTGTTGCCGTCGGAGCCGCATGGTGGCTGTTCCTGGCGTCTGAGGGCGTCTTCCGTTGGCGGCGTATTCGTCTCCCGCCGCACCTAGAAGCTAAAACCACATATGGAAGCGCTATGGCCCTCATGGACATGTTTTCCCTGGCGTGGATGTCCGGCGTCCATGAGGTCATCAGCGGAGGCTCAACTGTTCCATTCTGGTCAACACGGGTGGGGAGGTCCGGCTGAAGACAGTCACAAACGCTTCCCAAGATACATCCGACTCCGACGCTCCTGGCGCCATTGAAGCATCATCTTCCCCGGCAGTAGGACTGCGGACGCTCTATATCATCTGGGCCGGAGTAGAGGATGCATTTCAGCTCATTTCTACATCCAGTCTATTCGAGGCAAGCTCGCTTTCGCAAGCTGCGCGGCACATTGTCAGTACGTCGCTCCCTCTGTCGATGTCGTCGAAAGTTTATTGATAAATCCTGAACCCTCACAAGAGGACATGCGTACCCTCTGGCTTGTGATTCTTGTCATGACCCTCATGACTGCGTTCGCAACTGCCGTGCCCCTGAGAGTATTCGCAGGGTCCCTGGCCTCTCCACATGGGCATGCGGTCACATCGGAAGCTCCAATTGAGTTCAACGATTCTGCTCGCATCCATCGACGTCTCCGGAGACCCAGGGCACATCCATGATACAGCGACGTACGTCTCTTCTCTCATTGCGCACCCGAAGTGTTGCGGCCCTTGCTCATCTGAGAAGCTGATGCAGAACGAGTATCATACGGCTGCCCTGTGCGCGCTCCGACCTACACCCACGGAGTTTACTAGACATAGACGCCTCCGCCGTAATCTCCCGACAGCACGCGAACGCTAACACCACCATAATTCCATCCAATTCGTCTGCGTTCACTTTCCGATTATGTCCGCCAGCTGCGTCTTCGGGATCGCCTCCGGGAAGGCGAGCTGCTTCAGCCGGTTGTGAGTAGCCTGCTCGTACGCGAACGCGAACGAAATCAGGTGGAACTCGCTGAACGCGGTTCCCATGAATGCGATTCCGAAGGGCTGGTTCGGGCCGCTCGAGCGTATCGGCTGCGCTGGTGCGAGCGTTGTGTTCGGCGGAAGGAAACCGAGTGGCACTAAGGAGCGAAGGTGAGCATGCGATGCGTTACTCATTGAAGCGTTATGCTCACCGGAGATGATCGGGTACCCCGCGATAGCTGCAGGTCCGGGTGCTACGGCGCTGGGCAGCAGGAGCGCGTCCAGGTTGAACGCTTTGAGCGTCGCGTCGATGCCGCGCGTCGCTCCCAGATCCTTGTCTGCAGCGACCGCGTCGAAGAATGCTTGGTTCACAGTCGTGTTCTCCGAAGAGATGAACCTGGGTACCGAGTCAGCTCTGAGCAAGTACGTCAGAGGCCGGGAAGGCGTACTCGGACTGGTCGGTATAGAAAGGCGGAATCAGCTCTTCGTCGGCATGAGCTATATTGAACGCGATGAGATCCGCCAAGTTCTTTACGCCGGTTGGTACGTCCAGGAGTTCCGCGATATATTCATTAACCTGAACCTGTACAGGATACAATGGGTCAGCGAATGACTTCATGCGCTTACGACATGTCTGAGGCCGGCGAGCGAACCTTGAAGTCAGTCTGCGTCACAATGCTTTCATTCCTCGACGCCTCCAGCTCCGCGAAATCGGGGAAGTCTGCGGGGTCCACGATCGTGGCACCCAGGTTCCGGATGGTCTCCAGCGAGGCGTTGAACGCAGCTACGATGTTGGTGTTCGTCCTCGTGAAGAACTTTCTAGGAACCCCTAGACGAACGCCCTTCAAACCATTTGGTTTTAGTGCTTTGGTGTAGTCCGGCACGACCAGCGGCTGCGCAAGCGTGAAGTTGTCCCGCGGGTCCCGTCCGGCAATGACAGAGAGTATGGCAGCGGCATCCGCGACCGAACGCGCCATTGGTCCCACCGTGTCTTGATGCTGGGATATAGGCACGACTAGCAGCACGCAAATGGCCCCGTCAACCAGTCGCTACTACGGCGACATGAACACGATTCGTACCTCCTGCTCTGGAAGTGAGTCCCACAGTTGGCTTGATGCCGACAAGGTTATTCATGTTACTCGGAGAGATGATCGAGCCATCGGTCTCTGTGCCCAAGGCTGCCGCCGCTAGGCCAATCGACGTTCCAATGCCGCTCCCTGAGCTCGAGCCGGATGGGTCGCCGAGGGGGACGTATGCACTCGTAGCCTGCCCTCCACGTCCAGAGAACCCGGAAGGAACGCTGCCGCGGAAGTGCGCCCACTCCGAGAGGTTCGCTTTTCCCAAAATGATCGCGCCAGCCGCGCGAAGCTTGGCTGCAACGTGAGCATCGCGCGGGACAACTGATCCGAGAAGTGCGAACGAGCCTGTGGTAGAGCCAGGGTCAGCCAAGTGCAATGTACGGAGAGTTGGCTTGAAGAAGCGCGCCTGCAGTAGTGTTCATGCCTGAACAGACTTGCATGTGAGTTACGTGAACTGAACTTATAGATAGAGACGCTCACCCTCGCTATGCAGTGTAGCGATATTGTCTTTCAATAGGATCGGAATACCGTGCAACGGCCCTCGGGGTCCTATCAACTTTCGTTCAAGATCAAGCTCGGCGGCTTGACGTAGTGCACTT
This sequence comes from Trametes pubescens, assembly GCA_001895945.1. Classification (NCBI taxonomy): domain Eukaryota; kingdom Fungi; phylum Basidiomycota; class Agaricomycetes; order Polyporales; family Polyporaceae; genus Trametes; species Trametes pubescens. Next base: position 238,318 of record MNAD01001602.1, read on the forward strand.
GGGTTCGTTTCGAGGACAGCACGCAACGTGGGCCCTTGCAAGTTTACTTCCTCTATCCTGGCAAAGTACGCCTACACATACGTCTTCGGTGAGTCGGAGTCTCTCCATGCGTGATGGTCTCGATATGCTCACCTTGACAAGATCGACGCTAGTGAAATGACCGCGTTCAAGCCCATCTTGAAGCTCGGCGATGGATGCCTCGTAAAGGTCCGGGAAATTGAAGACAGCGCTTTCGGGTGACTGCGCGGAAGTCTGTCCACGCGACGCACAGACGAGTGCGAGCACCAGGATGCCTATGGTCAACAGGCTAAGCTGTCTCAAGTATGCCACCTTGGACGCCATCGCGAAAGAAGTGGACGTACAGGAAACATCATCGCGCACGATGCTGCCGCGTATATACCCCGGCGGTACGTATACTCCCTTATCGCGCGCAGCACTGCCGTCTGCAAGCGCGTGGCGAGATGCGAGAGTTCGTATTGCCAAGCCTTACGGGTGCGCGATGGCGTTCTCGAATGCACACCCACGCTCCCGACGTGCACAGGCGGCTCCCCTTGAGCCCCGATTTCCCATAGAGCATCATGTGCAGCGCCAACAAGGCGGCTTTCTTCCCGGCGTCCATTCAATCCTAGTGGCGGCTAAATTTGATAACGTACATGCTCTATCGTACAGTCCCGCTTACGGCTTCAATCCCGTCGGACGCGCGATCCAACAATTCCTACAGGCCACCTTCATAGGTTCGCTCCGTTCGCAACGAGCTTCAGGTCCGGGTACACCAGGATCTTGACTGTGGTGGAACGTAGCGATCGAGTCAGGTTTGCTGTTCAATACTGTAGGTCCAAAACATGCGTAAATTGCTCACCATGTTTGTCTGTCTCGTGCAGCAGCGCCTTTATGCCTTTCTCGACGAGGTCCTCAAGTGGAATACGACGCGTGACCAGGCTGTCCAGGCCGTCGACCGGGAATCGCCCGTCTGCGATAGCGTCCAGCATCTCCGCGTGGACGCGATCACATCCAAGAACGCCTTTGCAAAAGCGATGCGACGCGTCATCAGCCAGATCATAAGCACTGAACAGATGAACGTACTGGTTAGGGAGACCTCTTTAGCTGTCAACGACCCGATGTCGAGCGAGGGGCGGGTCGCCCAGACCGCGATGTTCATGATGCTGCCGCGGGGCCTGACCGCGATGAACGCTATGTCCAGAGTCCTTTGGTTTCCGGCGCAGTCGAAGACGACGTCAGCACCGCGTTGCGATGTCGCTTTGAGTGTCTCCGCGACGAGATCGACTGCTTGGTTGGTGGGGTCGAACACGGCGGTTGCGCCGTTCTGCAGTGCCAATTCCCGACGCTTCAGCGCGGGCTCCGATACACCAATCCATGTCGCGCCCAACGCTCTGTAAAGTATCAGGTCAGGTGTATGTCACTATCATTCCACGGAGATTCTCACTTCACCACTCTCGAAGTAAGGAGCCCGATCTGTCGCGGAAGACTGCATGAGAGATGCATGCAGGTACATTGCTGATGCGCGACGTACCGGGCCTGCTCCCAGAATAAGAACGGTGTCGCCAGCTTTGAAGTTGGACCTCTTCACGGCATGCCAAGCGATGGAGAGCGGCTCCATCATTGCCCCGACGTCCACTGGAACGTCACTCAATATGCATCCACAACCTAGTATGCGCTTGCGATGTACGTGGCACTTACGTGGGACCTTCGGAGGTAGGGGGAAGACGAGCCGCCGCTCAACGCAAATGTATTCCGACAAACCGCCACCGAAGCCGCCTATTCCCTGCGCGGACCAGCTATCGCATTGATCAACCGGGAGCTGGTGAATCAGATATACTACTTACGATGAACGTCAAGTTGCGGCAGAGATTGCGTGCTCCCGCCGAGCAGAACGGGCAGCTCGCTTGCATGCACGACAGAATGGGCTCTCTGTAACAGACGATTTAGTGATAACACCGCGAAGCGTTATTGAATACATACACGACGACGTGACCACCAACTGCGAGACCTGCGGGGTCCACTCCTGGTCCAAGTTCCACGACCGTGCCAGAGAACCTGCAGTATCGTGCTCAACATCGCGAGCACGATGCACTAAGCACAACCTGAAATGCACGCACTCGTGACCCATGACCACGGGGAGCGTCTCGTGAGTGACAGGGTGGGGCTGTGTCGTCGTCGGAGACACCGGCAATATCTCGTGCCAGGAATGCAGGTCAGACCCGCATACTACAGGATGACAAAGTTCTCGTCAGCAAAGTGACGGCTGCCCCCCGTGAGGCGACGACTTACTGCCGCACCTGCGCCAAAGATCAGACGTCAACCGGGCAACACTTCGAAATACGGTGACTGCCAGTGACTACATACCACGCAACCTGAATAGGGGTGTCAGTTAGGCAGAAATGGCACGCGATGACGCATAGCGAACCTTGATTTTCACCTGCCCTTCCCCGGGCGATGGTTCCGGGACCTCGTCGAGGCGTACGTCAGCCGGTCCATAGTAGCGTATAGCCCTCATGAGCGATGGTCTGCGAGTGGTTAGTTGTGTCGAGCGTTTCTGCACGCGGCGGTGTATATATATGCGTCGCCGGCGGCCGGTCATGTGAACCCCTCGCTGCGCCGGCGACGTCGACACGAGAACCGGGTGGAGGTGCTTTATTGGTTAGACTGTGACCGCCAAGCGCAATGACGAGTGTCGTTTCGTGTCAATTAGGGTCCCGCGCTGTCCTCGGGGTGTAGCCCCTAGGGTTCCGCCCGCCGCCCAGTCTACCACAGGCATCGACGGCGCGCGGACTAGTAGTCTGTAGACGCCACACTGACGGCACGCGTCCTTGATTACTTCCAGACATCCTGTCATATGATGAGATGCACCTGTGGTCTTGTCATGGAACGCACAACTGTTTGTGTATAGCATGCTTGACGTCGACCTCCTCTCTAATACTTTGAGTTTCAAGGGTGAATCAGAACCTTGACTATGAACACGCAAATGAGCCATTGCACAACTTCGTACATCACGCAACAGCCCACCATGCTGATCCTTCTCGTGAAGGAGGGCGCCGAGCCCCTTCTCCAAGTAATCCTCCAGCCCCACGCGACGCGTGATCAGCGCCTCCAGATCGTCGAGGTCGAACTTGCCATCCGCAAGGGCCTGGATCAGCTCAGGGTGGTCACCGGCATAAGTCATACTGTCTGCACGCACCGGCCGCGTCAGTATGGCCGAAGCACGCTGATTAAAGGGAACGTGCTCACTGGCAAGAACGAGCTCCTTCATCAGCATCAGGTTCATGTCGATCGTGGGCCGCGCCGCCCATCCCGCGACGTTCATGATCGTCCCGCCCGGCCGCGCCGCCTTCAGGGCCGTATCGAGCGTGTCCTGGGCCCCGGCGCAGTCGACAACCACGTCTGCACCCCGGCCTCCCGTCGCCTTGAGTGTTGCGGCGACGACATCCACGGTCCCAGCCGAAGCGTCGTAAACGACAGACGCTCCGTACTTGCGCGCCAGAGCGCAGCGCTTCGAGCCGCGTCCGGAAATCCCGACCCAGGTGGCTCCGAATATCCTAGATAGCATAACGCGTCAGAAACAGGACATCAAAACCGCGTCTGCAGTTAAATTCTTACTGTGCGACTTTCAACACAAACACGCCGATCTGAGCATTGTGCAGTCAGATATCGCGCCCTACCGCTCACAACAAGCAGATGTCCTTACCGGACCAGCGCCAAGGATGAGGACCTTGTCCCCAGCTTTGACGTGCGATAATTTGACCGCGCGCCAGGCAACTGCGAGCGGTTCGACGAGGGCGCCGATCTCCACTGATACGGCATTAGCAGAAGCATCCCGGAAGCGGGTTGAATTTGATGCTTACGAGAAACGTTCGCTGGCAGGATATGTGCGAGCTCTTGGGGTACGACGACGTACTCGGAAAGGCCGCCGCCGCCACCAGAGATTCCCTGTGAAGATGCTATAGTTGTGGCGAGACTTTTTGGTAGACACGACATACGATGCCTGCGAACTGAGGGCACAGGTTTCGAGTGTGGGTTGAGGCGCATGCACAGCCAGGCTTGTTGCACGTAAGGATCGGCTCACTGTTGAGTGGCTTCAGTATTGCATCAAATACGTATGTGTTAGGGAAGAAGCATAGGACGTACACAGCCACCTTTTGACCGACAGCATACTTGGACGTATCGACGCCCGGACCCAACTCAGCAATAGTCCCAGAGAATCTGGTGAGTAAGATGAGAACGGGCGCTCGTGGCGAAGACGTCTGACGACGCACTCGTGGCCAACGCCTACAGGTAGTGTTTCCCCCGAGGTGGGGTGCGGCTCAGTGGCGGTAGGCGGACCGTCCAGTATGTTGTGCTGATACATGTGGATATCGGTTCCGCATACTGAGGGCCCAGGTTAGACTCGGATATGCACACAACTCGACCAAAAGATACGCGACTTACTGCCACACCTACATTGGCCAAAAGTTAAGCGTCACAGAGGCTATATAAGAGCTCTTCTGGAGATGATATCTCTCACCAAGCAATGTAAGAGCATCCGTTTGAGAAGAGAAGCTGGATGGTCAACGGCGGTTGTGTACATACCTTGACTTTGACCTGTCCTGGACCCGCTACAGGCTCGGGAATGTCTTCGAGACGAAGATCCTTCGGGCCATAGTACCGTATCGCTTTCATAACGATTTAGAGATGCCGGGTCGTCTGTGTGCAGAGGAGCGTATGAAGTATTGAGGCATGCAAGGCGAAGACTGAGATATATAGATAACATGAGACAAAACCCGGTTGGCGGGAGTGCATATCCGATTTCGGCAAATGCACCACGAGAACACAGTATCTTCAGGAAGGACTTCGGCGGCCGGGACGGATAGTGTTGCGTGGGATAGATGATGTGCATCGTGCGACGTGGACGGACCCAGTGATAGTCCCGGAGGGTCCAGTATCCACAAGTGGGGGAGGCGGGTTGTCGGGAAGTGTGCACGACGAACGTTGAGATGCGAACCACCGTGTATATATTTCTGGTCGAATCTTTAGTCATATCGCCGCTAGAGCAACTGTGTGGTGATAGTCCGAGAGTGAGCTCAGAGCACTGAGCAGCGTCGTGGAGTCTTTGATTTAGGTAGGAGCCTGTTTGGCGCGCAAGTCTTTCGGCGCTTGAAAGTAGGCGCTCGGGCGATTTACTGGCCATAATCAGTGTCTCCTACCACAACCACCTCAACATACGTTTATGAGTATCCCCGTTTCTGACCGTTCTTGTCCGAGATTCTGGCTGTCGAAAGGGACTTCTGTCTCACTTTCACGCCCATACCAAACCATTTGAGCAGTCGAACGCCGCAGCGAGCTCGTCTCCCCTTCGAGTCCGAGTCCTCAGTCTATTACATTCACGTCGTACGGGACCTCCACAGTTCCTTCAAAGTCCAGGAATTGATCTAGAGATTGGAGTGAACCTAGCTATACAGCAGACGAAAGCGTGTTTTCTATCTCCAGACCATATGATCTGAGCATTTGTGAACACGGCTCACACATGAATGTAAAGACACCAATCATGTATGGGCTCGGACGAGTCCGCAGGCCTGAGACTCAGCCCGAACTGTAGCTAGATCCTTAGGGTTCGATAAACACATAAACACATTCTCGACCTATAGATCCTCTTCTGAGACATGGCCGGAGCGAAGCGATGGCCGGTACTTGTAACCCTTAAGGTTTCCGCCTGCCGCCCAGTCTACCAGCGACGGCGTGCGGACTAGTCTACTAGACATCACACTAACGGCACGCGCCCTCGATTACTTCCGGACACCCTGTCATATGATGAGACACATATGTGGCCTGGTAATGAAACGTACGACTGTTTATGTATAGAGTGTTTCTGGCTGACGTCGAACCTCTCTGATGCCTCAAGCTTCAAGGGTGAATCAGGACCTTAACTATACACACGCAAATGAGTCATCGCACAAATTCATACTTCACGAGACAGCTCACCATGCTGATCCTTCTCGTGGAGGAGCGCGCCGAGCCCTTTCTCCAAATACTCCTCCAGCCCCACGCGACGCGTGATCAGCGCCTCCAGATCGTCGAGGTCGAATTTACCATCCGCAAGTGCCTGGATCAGCTCAGGGTGGTCCCCAGCGTAGCCGATGCTGTCTGCAGATATCAGCTGCATTAGCAAATGCCAAGGCCTGCTTGTCAAAATAGACGCGCTTACTGGCAAGTACGAGCTCCTTCATCAACATCAGGTTCATGTCGATCGTGGGCCGCGCCGTCCATCCCGCGACGTTCATGACCGTCCCGCCCGGCCGCGTCGCCTTCAACGCAGTATCGAGAGTGCTCTGGCTCCCGGCGCAGTCTACCACGACGTCCGCGCCCCGGCCATTCGTCGCCTTCAGCGTTTCTGCAACGACGTCTATCCCGGTCGAGGCATCGTAAACAGCAGACGCTCCGTACTTGTGTGCCAGAGCGCAGCGCTTCGATCCGCGCCCTGAGATTCCGACCCAGGTAGCTCCGAATATCCTAGATATGACGTGTCAGAACCTGGATATCAAGAACGTGTCTGCAAATGCGTACTGTGCAACTTTCAGCACAAATATGCCGATCTAAGCATCGTGCAGTCAGACATCGATCCCTAACGCCTACAGCAAGAAGACTCCTTACCGGGCCGGCACCGAGGATGAGGACCTTGTCCCCCGCTTTGACGTGCGATAACTTGATTGCGCGCCAGGCGACTGCGAGCGGTTCAACGAGGGCGCCAATCTCCACTAGCATGCATGAGCGGAAGCACTCCACGAGCAATCGGATGAGATGTAATGCTTACGCGAGACATTCGCCGGTAATATGTGTGCGAGTTCTTGCGGCACTACGACGTACTCGGAGAGACCGCCGCCTCCACCATGGATTCCCTATGAATATGTTGTAGCCGCGATGATACTAGACGTCATGGTAGACACCACATACGATGGCCGCGAACTGAGAACACAGGTTTCGGGTGTGGGATTCGGCGCACGCGCAGCCAGGCTTGTTGCATCCGATGATCGGCTCACTGAAGTGGCTTCAGCATGCAATAAACAGGTTTGTGGTAGGGGAGGAGCGTAGGACGTACACAGCCACATTCTGACCGACAGCATGCTTGGAGGTATCGACGTCCGGACCCGACTCAACAATGGTCCCAGAGAATCTGGCGGGTAAGGTGGGAACAGTCGCTCATTGCGGACACATCTGAGAACGCACTCGTGACCAACGCCTACGGGTAGTGTCTCCCCCGAGGTAGGGTGGGGCTCAGTGGCGGTAGGTGGACCATCCGATATGCTGTGCTGATACATGTGAAGGTCGGTTCCGCATACTGAGAGCTCGAATCAGATATGCGCACAATCCGACCATGAAGTATGTAACTTACTGCCACACCTGCATTCGGCCACAAAGCTAAGCGTCACAGTCAGAGAACGCCTGCAGACGATATCGCTCACCAAGCAATCTAAGAGCATCCATTTGAGAAGTGAAACTGAGTGGTCAGACAACGGTTGTGTACATACCTTCACTTTGACCTGTCCTGGACCAACTACAGGCTCAGGAATATCTTCGAGACGAAGGTCTTTCGGGCCATAGTATCGTATCGCTTTCATGTCGATTTAGAGATGTCGCCGGGCCGTGTGTGTGCAAGGGGGCGTAGTACTTCGAAGAGCAGAGCGAGGACTGAGATATATAGATAGCCATGAGTCAAGACCCGGTTGGCGGGAGCATCCGAGTTCGGCAAATGCACCATGAGAGCGCAGTATCTTCAAGAAGGACTTTCGGCGGCCGGGACGGGGGGTGTTACGTGGGAGAGTGCATCGTGTGACGTGGTATCTACGCGTATACAAGCGGGGGGAAGGCGGATTATCGAGCGCAGGACTGTGAGCCACCGGTGGATATGCTTCTGGCCAAATTTCAAGCATATAGTCCCGGGCCCTAGAGCAGATGCGTGGTGACAATCCGAGAGAGAGCTGCGCCGTGGATCCGCGCGCCTAGTTAGAGGCAGAAACACTTTGTGGCGGCCCGCAAGCTTTTTGGCGCTTGGAAGTAGCGCGCGTAGGCGCTCGAACGAATTGCCGGCTTGGAAGCCTGAGAACTGGCCTTGATATCGTTGTCTCCTACCACAACAACCTCTACATACATTTATAAGTATTCCCGTTTCTGACTGTTCTTGTCCGTGATTTTGGCTGTCGAAAGGGATTTGTGTCCCACTTTCGCGCCCGTACTAAGCTATCTGAGCAGTAGTCCTTAGTCCATCAGGACCTTGACAGTTCCTTCAAATTCCGCTGCGACCTCACAATTACTTACCAACATGGACTCGGAGGTGGCTGCTCTATGTCTGCCCCCGCTGCTAACGATGCTATCAAGTCCGCTAAATAAAGATCCGAGGTAGATTAAGTACACTCCCAATCATGGGCTTTCTACTCCATCTCCCTCTGCATCGGACGGGTTTGTTTTGGTAAGTAAGACCACATTTCCGGTGACCATTTCTCAAGCTTACTCGCATCACTAGAGCCCTTCGACGCCCCGTGGAAGAGTGCTACCGTCTCTCGCCGGGGCCCCGCAAACTGATTTGAGTACCACGAGGGGACAGCCCGGGAGTGTCCTACGTCTGAGAAGGGCGAAGATTGGTGCACGTAAGTACATCGTATCTTCTTCGACGAACATCTGCCCACGGTTCCTCAGCCGACATTTTTACAATCACGGCATTCGAGGGCGTGGTCGCCGGGCCGGGATTCAGCCTACTGTCCGTGTTCACCGCGCCCAACCAAAACTGGATCCCCGAGTTTGCCATCGCCCACGGCGAGATGATGATGTACGCGGACGGTCGCTGGGGACACCACAAATACTCTCGCTGGCCACAGGTGTATTCCCGGAACTGCTTCCACGTGGCCTGCATACCAAGCAGGCCCTCCACCACCAACGGGCCATCTGCCGTCCTATGGCATACCATGACATCGGATGATTGGGTACGGGAGGACTGCAGCGTCACCGGCCTCGGCTTTCTTGCCAAAGAACGCATGAAGGAGGTAGAGGACGAACCCTCCGCTGCAATCTCGCGCTTCTCGCGCTGCCGCTGCAGGGACAAGCAGTGGATCCAGGTCGGCAAGCTCCTGGTAGTGTGCCTCTACCACGTTCTCGACAGGCTGCGCAACATCACCGCCTCAACATTCATTGTCATATCCCTCGCGGCGCACGCGCAGCGCCTTATTCTCGAGCTTGCAGGGCTACATCAGCAGTTTCAGATTTTCCTTAATGAGCTTATTTGCCCTTATTTTCGGCATTAAGGGCGAACAAGTGCTAAGCTGCTAAGGGCATTTTTTCAAATCCAATGCTGACCGGGGTTTGTTGGCCCTG